>JXCR01136027.1:49519-61984 GCA_002079205.1 Phalaenopsis hybrid cultivar | reverse complement strand
GAAGATACTAGTGGATGATTGTAGAACAAAAATATGGCAAGTCCAGTTTGCCCTTTAGAATGTCCAATAGATTTCAAAATGCTGGAGGCATGACCCTGGACCATTTTAAAGATTCTTGAAATATTCTGAGTTCATTTTGGACTTATCATATTGTTTCATTAATCATCCGAGGTTGAAGTGTGACTACGCCGTTGCTCAGTGAAACTTGACAATTTAATTATCTCGAGGATAGGTCAATTGATGTTTCGTTTAAAGGTTATGCGAGTGGGTGCCTGTAAGACAAGTTTAGGTCATTTAAGATTGTGGTGCCCATAATTAAAGCCAAGCTTGTGGTGTTTAAAGATGTTAATCACCAATCATACTGTCTTTTAAATCCGATCAATTGTGTGTAGACATCGAGCCTATGTCACTACTAAGCCTTTAATAATCATGATAGGTGGAATGATGATTATCAAAATTTTGATTTAAGTGATATGTATTCTTATGGAATGATCACATTATCCTCAACTTTGGGCTTAAGAAAAGTAAATTATCATCTTTCCAGCTTAAGCCCATCACTTAAGAATCGTTTGATCTTAATTGACTTCCAAGTCATGAAGATTAAGAGATTTATGATTTAGTTGATATTGTTCAAAGGTAGTGAGTTTCTACCTTTTAGTCTCATTGTATTTCAATCATCCAAATATGTTTATTAAGACCAAAATTACCCATTTTCCTTTAGTTAATCCTAAATTTTGATTAAGGCACCCAAGTCTAAAATTACCACTTTGCCCTTAAGGGCACTTCACCTCATAACCCATTAACCACAACTCAAATGACTTTGAGGGTTTAGAGTGTCATATCCATGAGGTAATCATAGTATTAGAAGAGAATATGTGGACTTCTCAAAATTTAATTTAATTTAAATATTTATTTAAACCACAAAAATAGGCTTTTCCAAAAATTGATTTATTTAAGTTTCAAAAATAAAGTTTTTATTTATGAGAAAATTATTAGAGATTTTCCTAGGTCAGAGAAATACTTAGACAAAATTTCATGATTTTTTTAATTGAATTGTTATAATTATTTTAATAGGAAAATAAGGAAAATCCACTTTTAAGCCTTTAAAATTTATTTTTAACTTAGGAAAAATTAGGAAAAATATTTTAATGAGTCCCAAGTGATTAGAGAGCAATTAAGAACATTTTCAAATATTTTAATATTTTTGGGATTTTTAATTATTTCCAATTATTTTAAAATTCCAAATAAAGCTAAAAAATTAAGTATTTTCTAAAAATAATTTATATTTTTTCCAAGTGCCTCTCATCACAAGGAACCAGAAAATCATTTTTTATAATTTTCCCAAGTATATTTAATTTAATATAATTATTTTTGTACAAAAATACAAGGTTCCTTAAAAAATCAACTTTAATACCTGAACCTAATCAAAAAATTTTCAAATTTTTATAATGGGTAGATATGATTTTTGTGAACAATGTGTGATTGATTTTGTTAATTTTGGATAAATATATAATTTACATAAATTGACACAAGATATTTGCATTTAATTAATTATAGAAATTTAAAAAAATAATTCAAAACATCATGGTATTTTTCCTAGATTTCTCTACGCATAGGAAACCAAATAAAATTATTCCCATAAATTTCCAAATAATATTTTGATTTATATAATTAAAACAAGCCAAAATAGTCACCTTAGCTTGAAAATTAAGGCTAGGAGCATAGAGATAACCTATAACCTTGGAAAAATGAGAGAACATAGTCTCTATCATGAGGAATAAACCCTCAAAATTTCAATCCATGGTGAGCAAAGTTTGATCATAATGAATTAAAATACTCCAGAGGGTATTTAATTCATTAAAAATTAGTGAATAAGAAATTAATTTTTATTTTTAGTCTACATTATTCTCCTCTGTTCACTGAGCAAGAGGGTTTTTATATTTTATTTTTATAATTTTTCTAGAGAAAGATGTGGATTTTTGAAGTTTAGGCATTTAAAATAATTCTAAAATCCCTATTTTTTTACTTATCCAGCGCGACACTGACTGGATCCTAGGTAGCTCCGAAAGAACATGTGACACTCCGCCATTTAACGCTGCCAACCATGTATCTGCCACACAGATTGTGCTTTATGGACCATATCCTCGTTTGCTTCATCAGAACCGTCCACTGGATAAACGAACGATCGGACGACATCCGTTCATCGCCCCAAAGTGACCTAACCCGAGAATTGTTCACACTAAAACCTTAAGATCTTCACCTAGACTTATCCAAATGACATGGGGTTTGTTTCTAAACCTTCATCTACTCAAGATGAACACATCTATACGGTTAATCAAGTATTAAATCGAGCCATTACACATAGAGAGTTAAAATAAGCTCGGGTTAGGGTTGGAGCTCAATACCTTTGTCTGAGAAGGGAGGCCTCAATCAGATGGTTGTGGTATCTTTGATTGGACTCAACGAACCTCCAGATGAAGTCTCAAACTCTGGTGGATTTTAGGTGTTGGTCTAGAGCTATCCTAGAGGCTGTTTTAGAGGGGGCGTTCATGGGGAATGAACTCCTCTTGCTCTAGGGATGGTGTGTGCACATTTAATTTGAGTTCGGTGGATTGTGGAGAGATGTCTTATTCTGAGCTGAAAGTTTAAGCTCAAAATTGGGCTCTCACAGTGAGAATCAAAGGGGGAAGATGGTTGGATTAAGCTTAGGGATGCTTGGAGAGTCACTGGTGAGATTTTGGTAGAGTTTCTGCAAGGATTTTGGAACTCTCATTTCTTGGCCATGGAGGGCTGATTAAATAGAAGGGCTTGGGTTGGCCACCAGGGCCAATTGATGGGTGGAAAGTGATGCTTATGTGGGTGGCTGAGGAGCTCTAAGGAGCCATTGGGATAAGCTATCCTCTAGGGTTGGAATTTGGTTTGATTTAGGGGTGGTGGCTCTCGGTTTTGGCATTTTCCAGCCACTAGGCCGGCTGACAGAGCCAGGGGTGGTGACCAGGTGATCAGGTGAGCCAGTGGGAGGGTTAATTATGGTTAACTCTCAATTGCAAGTGATGATGGAGGAGATATTTTGGTTAAAGCCCAAAATGGGATAAGATCCCTTAAATTAGGGGACCTGGAATAAGATCCATTAAACTAGATGACCTTTGGTCCATAACTCATTTGAGTGGTTTAAGGGAATTTATCTCGGTCAATAGGGTGTGGTCAGTCGCTGTGGAGACCTTAATTTGATGATTTTAGCATGGCTAAGTCAATTTTGGTGCATGGGTTTATTTTGAGTCAAAATAGCTAGAAGTTGGGATTGGGTTAGGGTAGCCATGACATTGAGCTCAATTGATTGATCAATATTGTGTAAATGATTGTCACAAGAGATTTTGAAAAGTTTTGGATTAATTTTGAATTGATTTGGAGGTTCAATTAGAGAGATTTTAGGTATTTGGTCAATTTGGGGGTGTTGGGTTAGACTTGGGTCTAGGTTGGGCTAAGGTTGGGTTAAGTCCAAATTGATGGGTTCAAAATGATTTATAGGAATATCATGAAGAGTTCTCAACATCAATTGGGTGCCAATTTTGCGGTTAGGGCATTAAATTTGGTGGAATTTGGGGATATAGCCAATTTGGGGCAAATTTGAGGATTTTGAATGTGGGTTGAAATTGAGTAAAATTGAGGCTTGACCAGGCCAATTGAGGGTCAAATTTTTATGTGTAGGATTGTTATGAAGAGTTTAGGATTCAAATTAGGGAGTGGGCTATGAGGTTCAATTTGGTGAGATTGGGTTATATGGTCAAATTTGGGGGTTATATGTCGACAATTTTCTAATGGTATACCAAACAAGAAACTTCCGAACAAAGTGCTTCGCTTATGCTACAGGCAAAGTCATCGGTAAATTTCATGGTTAACAGATGGTTGAGCAACATTTTGTCAACAGAACCACACCACTTTTCTGATGACTGTGCAACACTTTTCCTACTAATACTTGAATTGCATATATAATTGAGAGTTAAGCTGCAGTTAAATATGACATATTTTTGGATCTTGAGCAACAATTATGGAATGTCGTATACTCGTCGGTTAATATAAATTGTTGCTAAAAATTCGTCGATAATTTAATTGCCGACAAGCATTTTTGCTACGTAAACTTTATCTTTGCTAAATCGTCGGTAAATATATTTCCTACGGTTTATCCATTATTACCGACGGTATTTAACCCTCACTAATAAGCTAAATTTATATAGTGCCCCACGAATGTTTCTATGATTCTTCACAGAGAGATGGCCAAAAAGTACCCCTCTTTCTTTCCAATCCTCTCAGAAGGCCCCTTGTCCGAGGAAAGCTATCCGTCAGATTATGATGATACACCCTTTGTCTGATGATCCAAGTTCACTTTGATGACAAGAGGACCTCTACTGAGGATTCTCCTAAGGAGGTCAACAAAAGATCCTCTAGCTAACCAACCAAATACTTTCTAGGCGACCGAATAATTATCAGATGACTAAATGACAACACCAACAGGTCATGAACAACTTTCCTTTTTATCAATTACAAATATTTAACTGTGTCAACGTTATTTATGGATATCAGAGTCTATTCCAAATATGAAGAGGTGCATTGCTTACTAGTAATGTTTCTATTAAAATAGGGACAAATTTGTAAATTCTAATAGAAACAACTCATGATCTATGAATAGAAGGTCATTTCTTCAAGAAAAGACAACTGATTTGATTGATGTTATTGTACACTATTTTTCTCTCTTTCTTTCTGTCTCTATTCCTCTCATCTGTCCAACGTTGTTCCTTGGGTGTAATCCACTGGTCATTTTTGCATTCAACAATACAGACACACATCCACACATTCATCTTCTATAACATTTTAAAATTTTATTCATATAGTTTTCCAATTTTTGCATTTGAAGTTTAAAATGTATTCATACACCAAATGCTTTTGTACCTAACCTTCTCTAAAATTCCTTAGGTAAACCTTATTTTTATTTCTCCTTGCTCATAATAGTCACCATTATTGTGGCACCATTATTGCTTGTAGTCACCATCATACCATCATTCTTTTATTGGTAGACATATCCTCTATCAAATACCTCTTATTGCATGTTCCTGCAAACTAGCCTATCACTTTATCTACAATGGGACACACTCCCATTAAGAAGACATTCCCTAGATTGTGTCTCTATCCATATATCATCCTTAGAAGCTTTTAAAAGGAATGCTTCGTTTTTTTATTTTTATAAGATAGATTAGAATTAAATTATTATCAAATCTCAAATGTATTTTGTAATATATCCTTCCTTTTAAAAAAGAAAAATAATTCTTAGTTAAGCATTCTAAAGGTACTCTTGTGAAAAATTCTCTTTCAACCAAAACTTATTGAAGAACTAGAAGTCATTTTATGATTCTAGGAACTAAAGTTATTTTTTCATTGGTAATTTAGATCACCTTTTTTTCTTAGTTAAGCTTTCTAAAGATAGTCTTGCGAAGGTTCATTCGGGAAGGCCATGGTTTTTAGCGAAACCCAAAGGGAGAGGGAAAGGGGGGAAGGGAAGCTTGCGAGGGTTTCGGGTAGAAAGGGAGAAGGGAAGCTTGCGAGGGTTTCGGGTAGAAAGGGAGAACAGGAGAGGCACGAAGAAGATAAATGAAATTTAGGCACGTGGGATGAATTATTAGGTTATTTGTGTCAGATTTTTGTCTAATTTGCTTCAGACTTTGTTTGATGGTAACAACTAAAGTTTTTTGCATTGCTTTGTTGGATGCAAATTTTCGCAAAAATCCGTCGCAATTCGAATTGAAGTTGTCATTTTCATATTACTTTTTTCGTAGAATTTTTGGAAGAAATCAGACTCAAAATCTGTCGCAAATATCAAAATTTATTATTTGTTGCTTAAGAGCTGCAAATCCAATGTTAATATTTGCGTCAGAAAAATCTGACACAAATATCGGACGCTAATAACATCTCTAGTAGCGAGAATTTTTATGAGACTTCTCAACTCCATCTATTGACATCTAGAATGAGTCTCATATTGCCCTGGTCAGTATAGATAGGGTTCCATCTTCCTAATATTTATTAAATTAACCATGACATTTAGATATTGTTTTCTTCTACTTTTGGAATCCTATATCAAATTGATAATATGAAAATCACTTATTTTTATCCATTAATGGCTCATGTATTTATGGTGATGGACATCAACCAAATTCATAATACAAATATTTAGATTATTTTTTAAACATAATGACTATACATATTAGATCATCCATATAACTTAGGGTCCATTTGGGGCAGCTTGTGCGTTTTAGGATAAGTTGCTTATCCTGAAACGCGACCCGCGTTTAGTGTAAAAACTCAAACGCAGTTTTGAATAAGCTGGTGAAACGCGCGAACCAAACGGTACGGCGGCGTTTTCAAAACGCCGCCTGCACTTATAAGCTGCCCCAAATGGACCCTTAATCTTATTTCAACCTTCATCAAGATTTGAAGGAAAACATGAAGAGTAATACTGTGGAAGTTGGTTCTAATAAAATTTTAATTGCAAAAACATTTCCAAATTAATTTTTTACTTAATCTTTTTCCGGACAAATGGAAAGTGATTTACTGCCACTCATTTAATGTTGGAAGATTGAGGATCTACATATTATTTAAATCATTTGAGATACCATTAAAATGTATTTAATGTTTATTTTAATTGTTGAAATAGATTTTTCCTTGTGGCAAGGTTTTATCATTCTAAATAGGATTGATTTTATGTGGAAAAAATCCTATTGAGATTTAACCAAAATTATTTAAAAATAAGACTTATTATGACCAAATTTGAAGGCATGGCAACTAAATAATCTTAATATTTATTTATGCTAATAATAATAATAATAATAATCTTAATATTTATGTATGCACAACTAGAATCTCTCATTTCACAAAAATTTTTCTGTGCGGACTCCTGACGTAGCTCCACGTGCGGCGCAGGGTATTCCTGAGTTATTTTCAGATTATTTCTGTGTTATTTTCAATAATCCCGAAATATTGGGTTATTGTTGGGTTATTTCGGGATTATTGAAAATAACTCAGAAATAACCTGAAAATAACTCAGGAATAACCTGCACCGCAAGTAGAGGTAGATCAGGTGTTCGGACAGAAAATGCACGCCTCATTTCAACATAAGATAGACATAGAGGACAAAGAGATTATTTATTAATTACTTAAAATTTAATCATAAGCTGGTTTGAAATTTAAATTTTGAATGAATAAAGTATTATGTTGATATATTGACCAGCTTAGAATCTCAAATAATTTGAGGCTATTTTTTTTTCCCTACCTCTAGCCAAACAATTCTTCATGGAGTCGACAGTTCCAAAGCACATTTCAGAGCCGGCAAAATTATTTCTAGCACCTAATTAAGGGAAAATGTTAATGCCAATTAGTGGTTCTTTGTCGTTATATTTAATAGGAGATAAAGCGATATACAAATTTCAGGTTTTCCCAACCAATTTTTAAAGTTGTAGGACTGCCAAATGTTATATTTAGTAATTAAAAAAATAAATGAATGATTAGCCATACTTTTGTAGGTGACAAGGTACAAAGCTTTGGGCCGTCTAGAAGGACCTAGCGAGTACCTTTGAAGCTAATCAGCATTCATGCAAGTTCCTCCAACCGGGCCTTCTAAGCTTAAGCCTTCAGGCGAACTCCTCCATCCAAACACGCTGACAAATTCGGATTTATTTTCTAAGCTCACATGTACCAATAGAATTCTCCTATTGAGTTCGTCGATAGTTACTTGGATGTATCATCGAGCTCGATAAAAAGAACTAAGGCAGAAGGAAGAAAAAATATAGTCCATCATCATGAATGTAAACATTTATTGGCCCCTTGACACCTACGATAAGGATCTTGTCAACAGTGAGTCTACTTAGGCTCCATGCAGAACAACCTATAATGTAACTTTTTTACTTATTATTAGACCCCTATGCGGACACATGGGGTCTATGGTATACAGAAGAGGTAAGCAAGGATGAAGGGGAACCTGCCCATCTCTCTTTTTAGAGCTTTCTCTCCAAAAATCCTTCAGCTTTGTTGAACCTCTTTCTTAATGTCTCTCCTAGACTGTATTGCTTCACCTATTATACGGGAACTTGTGCCTTAAAGAGATTCAACATCTTTAAAGGTGTGTTGAGCATGAAACTCGTACCCAAGTCCAACAAGGAAATCTTCCAACTGAAAAAGAACGAATATCAAAGATGGATTGCACTAGAATGTTCATCACACTTCAAATGAATAACTTTAGAGAACAAATGTATATAAATGATTAAAGAAATGAGGTTGCAATTTCTTAGAACACACTCCATGAGCTATTTGGAAATTCATATCGGATCATCAAGATTAGGATAGTGCTAATATGAGGATCATTGAAACATCAAATACCAAGAGAAGAATTACCGTGAACTATGGCAAGAAAGGCCCGTACACCAATGCTAGAAGAGGAAGAAGAAGGCGATGTTGTACCATATCATTCTAAAGAATAGATTCCAAAATACTTGAATGATGAAGAAATGAGAAAAAAAATGAAAATACTACTAGAGAATGCATTATCTAAAGAACTCCCACAGGGAAATTCAAAATTCATTCCCTTAATTCTTGTAAGGGGAGGATTGATCCTGTTGATCACATAGCTTCTTTCGAATCAACAGTCTACTTTAAATAAACAATGCACTTAATAGTCATTTATTTCTTACAACACTCAAGGAATCTTCTTTATGATGATTCACCAACATGTTGGTAGGAGTCATCACGTCCTTTAGAATGCATTCTCTAAAGAACTCCCACATGGAAATTCAGAATTCATTCCATTAATTCTTGTAAGGGGAGGATTGATCCTACTGATCACATAGCTTCTTTCGAATCAATAGTCTAATTTGAATAAACAATGCACTTAATAGTCATTTATTCCTTACAACACTCAAGGAATCTTATTTGTGATGATTCACCAACATGTTGGTAGGAGTCATCACGTCCTTTAGTAAATTCAAAATAATGTTCATACTTAATTTGTTAGTGCTCAAAAAACAAAAAATGCATTCAATCCTTACAAAGGATTCAACAAACTCCATCTGAAAGTCTAAGAAGCTTTATCATATTTTTTTAATGAGATAAACTTGATGTTAGAGAACTTGACTTTTCTGTTGCATATGAAAATCTTGCAAAGAGTATACGAGAAGGCCCATTCTGATATGTGATGTGTTTATTTCTTTTAGCCAGTACAGATTTTGAAAGATTTATATCTAATAATCAGATATGACATTCAAAGAAATGTATACTATCCTAAAAGATAAAAATATTGCCCTATATTGGATCTAATCACCCAAATGATGAAAATCTTTTTAATTCATGGATCTTCAGAACCACGATTTTTTTCCTTACCCTATTGGTGTAAGATAAGGTATATTTTATTCTAGGACCTGATATACTAGGAGGGGCCTCTGTCATAGTTTCATAAATCTAAGGAATTGCTCCTAAGAACACTCTCAATTAAAGTTATAACTTTTACTTTTCTTGATCATTAGTAGATGTCTGTCGGATAGCAAATATTTGAAGACTTATATAAAAGAACAGGCTAGGATAACTATTGAGTTTGCCTAAGTTGTGAAACTTGAGTTTGTAGAGTTAATTTCAATTTTATAACTTTATTTTGAATTAAAGTTCACTTTAAAGTTGTTAAATTTTTAAAAGGCCGTTTAAAAGTTTAAAACTTGGTTTGATGAAAGATTTTAAGTTTTATGAAATTAGTTTGTTAAAGTTATTAGATTTGGTTAACTTGTCATTAAAATTGGTTTTAGAATTGTTAATCTTCATTTTAAATTTAGAGATTTCCTATTGGTTGGAGTTAACTAAGATTCAATAAAATTGGTTAGGTTCAATTTTAACATAAATAATTAAAATTATTTATGATTCATTGAATTTATGATAGAGGATTTTAAAGTTTATTATAGTTTATTAAAATTTCATTTAAGTTCATTAAGATTTATTAATGTTTGTTTTAAATTTATCAAGTTTGCTAAAATTTTTTAAAGTATGGCAAAATTTATTAAAGTTAAGATTTTAATTAAGTTTCATTTATTAAAGCTCATTTAAATTCGTTAGGATTCATTAAAATTTAGTAAATTTATTTTGACTTTTATTATTTAAAGCTAAAATTGATTAAAATTAAAATTTGGGCTGCATTTTAAAATTCCTTTATCCTTAGGGTTTGGGCCCAGCAATTAAAAGTCAAAGTGAAAGTATAAAACTTAAATTTGGAATTCATGTTTGAGGAACATATTTGGGGTTGATTCAATATTGAGTTAAATTGGATTTTATATGAATATGATTAGAAATTAGGGTAGACATGGGTTTGATTTAAATCAAATTGGAATACAACATGAAATTAATTTTGATTGAGATTGATTTGAATTAGATAGAAACTAAGTTATGATAGATCCTAAACTAAAAGGTAGAAATGGTATAAGATTTCTTGATGGAGATGAAGTTGTAACCTACATAACTCTAAACATTATGTTATAGGTGGACTAGCCTAAATTTTGAGAGTAACATGCACAATCAAGTTGTCCATGTCATTCCACATCTTAATTACATTAATATCCTTAGACTACTAACCAATAAAATAACATGTCTCCCATGTAGTCATAATAATGACTTAAGGTAGATCTTCATATTTTTAGATGGTATTGGAGTATCTTCATCAGTAATTGTGGGTTACTTCATTCAAGAATACTCATATAGTCCAAATGGGTAGGTAATTTGTTTTATATGTTATAGCCCTTAACTATATTGATCAGGCACCTAGTAAACTAACATAAGCTTTTGGACTTGATTATTCTATGGTATGTGTGAACTTAGGTTTTCGTCTGTGTTAGCTAACCTATAAGTCAAAGTTTGGACCTGTCCTAAGGTCTGGTTATAAAATTTATAGTTGGTCAATTTTAAATGTTTCAATGGTTAACTATTTAAACAATATTTTTTTTAATACACAAGTTTGTTAGTTATGGTGACAGGTAATAATTCATCTAATGTTTTTAGTTACAATTTTCCTAGAGTGTCGGTTGATGTCAGCAAATCACAGCTTTCTTCTAATGTTTGNGTTCTTCATTCTAAACATTTTCATTGGTTAAATATTTCATATTTAGAAAGATTAAACCTATGCCTTTCTAATTACATACTTTTCATATTCAAAGTTCACTCATATGTTCATTAAAAATATTTTATCTTTTTATACAAAAATAATTTTCTAAAAAATGAGTGTCATAAAAAAATTGTATGAGCACTATGAGTTTACTTTTATATGAAACATTTGGATTTAAAATGGTCCAAGACTCATGCTCCCATAAGACAAGGATATGAAATTAATTTTTTTTTGGGAGAAACAATATTAATTCAGAAGACACTAGTGTATGGAAGTATATAAGTCTTACCTTGGCTAAGCACTTGAGAAAGCCTAAGAGAACTTATCAATTTAATTTACCTTATGCTCAAAGGATTTAAATGTTTTAAGGTTATCTCTTTGTAAAAGGTACATTAATTTTCTTATATTTTGAAAAGAGGATTCTACTTTAAAAGAGCATCAAGCTTTAAAGTTTTTTAAAATGATTTTGAATTCATCAATTAATTTTAATAGAACCTCAAAACAAGTAGGTAAGGAGTTTATATTTTAAGAGATTTTTTATAAAGATTTGAATATGAAAAGCCCTTTGACCTTTCTAAATTTTAAATTTGAAATTTGATAAGTACTTTATCTTCCAAAAAATATTATACTTTAGAGAAAAATTAACTATTGTCGAAAGATTTTTCATTAAGCTAGTTTTAATATTTTTAAAAATATGTCACTTTAGAGTACACATTAATTTACTCATAAATAAAAATATTCCTTTTCTTTTACATATTTTAAAATCTCCAAAATATCTCTTTCTTAGCCCTTATGAAGTTCAGCCTTTCCTCCTGTTCATTCTTTAATCACGCATGTATTTAAGAACTACCTAAAGTTATTTCTCCCAACATGACTTTGTACTCATTAAACCCAACTTGCATCATAAAGAAGTAAAAGCTTCATTTAAGCATTTATCAATGCACATGTCATTAAAACATGCAAATCATGCAACACACAATCACACTCATCACATCTCCACATATTCACAATTTCTTTCTTCTTTACATGTACATATAAATTACATTTTACATGAAAGAAAAATAAAATAGACATAAACATAAGCTAGGCTAACTTAACAAACATAGCACATGAAGCATGGAAAACATTAAATTAAGCATAGCCCATGAAATAAACTAACATGGGCAAACAAAAAAAATATTATTTTCATAAAGCATAAGTTCATTTTTCATAAGGTGACTAAAAGGTTTTCTTATTTCTAACACACACACACACACACACACACACATATATAGATATATATATATATA
>JXCR01136027.1:0-32285 GCA_002079205.1 Phalaenopsis hybrid cultivar | reverse complement strand
TATATATATATATATATATATATATATATATATATATATATATATATATATATATATATATATATATATATATATATATATATACATTTATTTTATATATTTTGTACAACTTGTGTACTGAACATGTGGTAAATTTGTATGAATTCAAATGTGATGGGTTAATTTTTGGGCTAACAATGAGTGATCATAGCCATATGGTTAGCAATAAGTAGTAGAGAAGTGGGTGAGAGGCCATGTAAGGGAGTGGAAAGAGTGAGTGGGAGAAGTGGATAGTTACCAAAATAATGTGATTGTAATTTCTTTTTAAAGGTATTATTTGAAATAAAATGTAAATTTTGTGGTGAAAAAATTGTAAAAAAAACATATAGAAAGACTCAAATGGTGGAGGGGCATGATGGCTTTTTAAAGGGTAATAGTTTTGTGATTGTTGCCCACCACTAGACTTTAATGAATTTATAGATTTAAATTAATTTTATGTTTGTATTTCTCTATGATTTCATTTACTGGAGTCATTATGTGTTGATAAATGTTTTTAATGACTTTTCCAGTTTTGCCTTACATGTTTATCCCACAAAAATTCCTTTTTAATCCCCTTTACGAAGGTATGCCAATATTTTGTCGAATTCTACCCTATTAGGGTACTAGATTCATTTGGTTGATCTAACCCCTTAGAAAATTTCTAAAATATTCAAGTTTAATATACATCGCTTTTAGATTAATTTTTATATAAAGATTATCTCCCTTTTTTTGTGATTTTGTTCAATCCAAAAATTAAAAAATAAAACCATAGTTTGCTTTCTATGCAATTTCAAATTTTTGTTTTTCAACTTTATAATTATCAACAAAATATTAAAAAAATTTTAAATTATAAAATTTTTAGAAATCAACATTTGGATATTTATCATCATTTTTAGATGAAATTTTTAAATTTTTTGTTACATTTTAAAATTTGAATAAAATTATAAGAGTTAGTCAATCTTGTTCAGATTTGACCTAGTTGGCATTTCTCACTCAATTAATCCATGAAATTATATGTAAATAAAATCATTCATTCAAAATCATTCCAATATATCAATTTGAATATTTTCCTAGAGTTTCACATAAAAATATATCCTCGGATACATTGTTCTTCCATATTAAAAAAAGATTTTTTTTTTGTATGGATCATAATTTTGATGCTAAACATTTTAAGCCATTTAATCTTAAGAAAAAGAATGAAAAAGGATTTTAGGCTTTTTGGCTCCTTTTTAGCCCATTTTGAAGTTAAGAAGGCCAACTAATCTTCCAAAGCTCATGGTCGTGGAAACTAAGTGCTAACTTAGGGAATCGCCAAAAGCAGTCTGACATCACAGAGCTCGTGTTGGCACCACAACCCTGCATACATATAATGATAGAACATTCTAGATGCTACAACGATGTTTTGGTGCTACGGACTCAAATTCCATTGCCATGATGTACTATTAAATAATATTAAAGCATTGGTTGACACCGCTGCGCTTGAATGTTTATATAAATAGGTTTTCGGCCTATAATTTTATATGACAAAATATCTTCGTAATAAGAACACTTCTATATTTTTCTTGATCCTCAATATGTTCCTATTATGAAATTATTATTGTAGCACACCCCCATAATGAGGCCAGGAATTGGTTGTACTCAAACTCATGCCCCCAAAGAGCAAATGGAGTGACATGATTACCAATTTTGAAGCTCATTCCGTACAAGGAGTCGCCAAACCATAGAGAAGCCTTGGCGTGAATGCCTGGCTCACACTCACTGAATCATCTTGATCTATCCCTCTTTCACAACATCTCAATGTGCTAAATAAATGCTTCTCTGAAGCTAACTAGAACTTTGATTCTCTTATATTGTGGTAAGACTACATTATAAATTGGCTCAACCACATTGATAGCAAGACATGCTAGCTTAATGGCATATGGAGGCTTATAATGAGAGAGGATGACTCCACATCCTCCTAGCATACCCAATCTAGGGAAGAGACAAGCTTAATTATAGCTTAAGTATAGTAATCTTTAATGGGATGGTTATCATTATGGTGCCTACATAGCATTATTCATTTGATCAGCACTATGACACTAAGCTTCACAATGTAGCACCTGATAATGTCCATTCCAAGGGTCTCTCCCAATTGATGGCCATCATTACGACTACCCATGTGGAACCTACTACATTAGTAACATCATGATGCCTAACATGACAATGAAGCTCTTGATAATGTGGGTCCCATAGTAGATTCTGATTGGATGGCCACCATGATTACTACAAACATGCATTTTTCATTTCAGCAACACTATAGTGTGATACTGTAGCACCACGGTGCCCCACTAACACCCATTAGATTTTGAGCTATGATTTTTATGTTGATAGCTGTCATGATATCTACTACATTGGTACTTTCATTAATTCTGACCAAAATATTGTTATAGAATAAGCGCAACCTAAGGGTACCAAAGAGCTACATTTTTGGGTTTTTTTTCCTCATTTTTTATAGCCTCTAGCCATCAGAAGGTCGGGAATCTCTCTACTTAGAGTATGTGTGAGGTCTCCTTCTTCTTTCCACTTAGGGAATCCATGAGGTTAGGCTTTTTTCTTTGTGCATCTACGGGTTGAGATTTGGGTGATTTAGAGTCCCTTTTCAATAGTAAGAGGATACAAGAGCTTTGGGTTTTTCCCTCTTTATTTCCTTTTCCTCCTTATGTCTTGGCCATGTTGTTAGAATGGTCCGTACAAAGTGTTAGTTTGAGCATTCAAAAGTTTTTGGAGTTTTTCATACTGTTCATAAGAGAAGATCTCTTCTTCCCTTACATTTTTTCTTTACTCTATGGCTTTTAGGTTTTTTGATAAAGATGTTAGGGTAGGATGTTGTTAGAGAAACTGAGACTGAGACACTTTTTCCATTAGATTTATTCTCCTACTTGGCCTTGCTAGCAATTCACCTTTTTGAGATTAGGGCCCAAAATTATGCCCGGGAGCCATGGGATAGTCTTTTGGGTGGCATGATACCATCTTCCTTTTTAAAGATGATGGGTGTGTTAGTCCCATTTTAGGGAATGTGATAAGTTCTTCATCTGTGTTGATAGTTGCATGACATTGACTTCAGAGAGCTAGAAGGCTACCAAAATTAGTTTTTGGCTCAACACCATGGTGTTGTTTAACAACACCACAACATTAAATTTTAGAACATGTCCATGACATTATTCTCAATGCTATGGTCTTGAGTGGACTTCATCACTTCCTATTGGGCTAAGGCTGTGATGATAGTTCTGATGCTGGAGCATATGATCTTATTTTATGGTTCAATGTCACGCCTCTTATTGGCAGAGTTATAACACCATGAAGCTTCTTCAATATGTGTAATGCTAACCTTTGGCACTATAGCAATAAGAACTAATCAAGCTTACCTTTCAACTGGTCGTGTAGTTAGTACACTACCTCATGTATTCTAGTAAATATGGGCCATGTGTCGATCAGTTAGGTTTGATTTTCCCTAAATATTTATTGGGCCTTTTGATTCTAGTAGGTCAAGGCCTGACAATGGATTTTGACTCATGAGTCATTCATGTACCTTTTAATATTGGTGGAAACCTCCATTTTGGCTTTTTTACTAGTTGTGTTTGATAGTTTTAAATGAGTAGGACTTTGAACTTTATAAGCCATTATTCTAAGGAACTTTATCCTAAATGGGTAGCAATTCTTCATATAACTGATCGATATAACTTATGTTATTCATTTAATGATAGAAATTACTCAATGCAAGCTCATTTTACTTCATTTTATCCTTTATATACCACCTATGCGAGGTGATTAGAAAAATATTTGACTCCCACCACTAAGTAGATTTAGGTTGTGTAGTGTTTCTAAGTTGTCAACACAATCTTTCTTTTTGTCTAGAAGATAAAAGGGGTTGACACTTAAGTGTAGTTTTTTTTAAATTTCAAGGAACGATCTCCTTTTGCCTCTAGATCTTAGATACCATTCTATGAGATTGTTTTCATGATCCTATTACATTACTCTTCAATAAAAAGTTAATAACTTTTACACTCACGCTCATGTGTGTCTTGCTCGTTTTTTTAATATGTTTTTGTCATATTATATCTCTTCTATGACAATTGGACTTCTTGTTTAGACTCTTCAAGTTATGTCCTCAAAGTTTTTGCTTGATTATTTTGCATGCATCCTTTTATTTATCTCTTTTGTGGAGTTTTTTTACCTAGTGTTAGTGCCTTTGGGGGTCCATATTCCTTTGACAAGTTTATGCATTTATGTATGAATTCATACATTTGGAAGTATTGATTCTTTTAATTAGAATGCTATTTTGTGTTGTATACATTAAGTAGGTCTTAGACTTATGATTCAACACATTGGTGGAAGTACTCAAACGATTCATAGTTTGACCTGTGGTGATAAAAAATAAATAAGAATTCATCTTTAACATTAGCTTCTTTGAGTAAATAATGTGAGTTACTCTATTATTATTTGACCATATATGATTTATCCTAAAAGATGTCTGGTTTAACATTTATCATTTGACTTGATGAATGTTTTATCAATAAGATGTTACGGAAGGGGCTAGTTTACTCAATTTATTTAGCTCTTTTTTGTATGCCTTTCACCCCTACACTATACATTTTTCATGTAGATGATGATTAGATAACACATAGAAGTTTCTATTTGGAACTAAGGCTTAGGTGTAGCTATAAATTTTTCATACACAACTATTGTTCCTTTAGTTTGCATTATTTGTTGTACACCTTATTTGTCTTTCTGCATGCTTTTACCGAGTTTAAAACTTGCACATTAGCTTATTAAGGCAAATTTTTCTTGTATGACACTATATGTAATATAGAGGAGCTTCGTAATTTTTTAAGGATATTCTTAATAGGAAAAGGAAGTTTGAAGATAATGAGAATGTTGCACTTAGTGAGGAGTGCAGTGCTATAATTCAGAAAAAACATCCGGAAAAGCTTAAAGATCCTGGTAACTTTACAATTCCATGTGCAATAGGAGACAAATTTTATGGAAAAGATTTATGTGATTTAGGTGCAAGCATCAACCTTATGTCATTATCGATATTTAAGAGATTGGGATTAGGAGAAATAACCTCTACTACTATAACTCTGCAGTTAGCAGATCATTTAATAACATATTCTAAAAGAGTTATATAAGATGTCCTAGTGAAAGTGGATCAATTTATCTTTCATGTTGATTTCATTATTCTAGATATTGAGGAAGATAAGGCAATACCAATCATTTTCGGGAGACCTTTCCTAGCCACAGGAAAAGCAATGATAGATGAGCAGAAAGGAGAATTAACTATGTATGTCAATGATCAAATAGTTACTTTTAATATATCCAAATCAATGAAATACCCTGCTAAAGGTAATAATGATGATTGCTTTAGAATAAATGTGATAAGATATTTAAGTGAATTTCATTTCAAAACAACTTATGAAGAGAAATCTGAAATGAAAGAGTTGGAACATGAGCAAGAAGAGGAATTAGATCAATATGAATATTTATATAAGAAATATTAAAATTATGTTCGAGAAAGTTTTG
This sequence comes from Phalaenopsis hybrid cultivar, assembly GCA_002079205.1. Taxonomy (NCBI): domain Eukaryota; kingdom Viridiplantae; phylum Streptophyta; class Magnoliopsida; order Asparagales; family Orchidaceae; genus Phalaenopsis; species Phalaenopsis hybrid cultivar. The sequence goes on along the minus strand of JXCR01136027.1, from coordinate 26,708 downwards.
AAGTTTTGGACACGACAGAAAAATATACATATTTTTGTCCATCAATTGAAAAACCTCTTAAGCTTGTGTCGAAGTTACTTCTTGAAAATTTGAAGTATGTCATTTTAGGTGATTCCTCAACATTACCTGTTAACTACAGAAGAAGAAGAGAGTTTGATGAAAACTTCAAAGAGTTACAAGAAAGTTTGGAGGGGCATATGCTTATATAAAGTGAATCATTCCTTCAATTTGTATGCATAGAATTCATGTGGAAGAGAACTACAAACCTAAGACTGTTCCTCAAAGGAGATTGAATCTTATTATGAAAGAAATTTTAAAGTGGTCAGATGCTAGAATTATCTACCTTATTTCAGATAGTGCATGGGTTAGTCTGATTCGCTGCGTTCCTAACAAAGGAGGAGTAACTATGACTTTAAATGAACATAGCAAGTTAATACCACAAGACAAGTCATAGGATGGAAGATATGCATTAATTATAGAAAATTAAATTTCGTCACTATTTCCACTACCCTTTCTAGATCAAATGCTGGATAGACTAGTTGGGCATAAATACTTTTATTTTTTGGATGGATATGCTGGTTATCACCAAATACAAATAGCTTCTGAGGGTCAAGAGAAAACAAATTTTACTAGTCCTTCTGGTACATTTGCTTTTAGAAGAATGTCCTTTGGTTTATGTAATGCACCTGCTACATTTCAAAGATGTATGATGGCTATTTTTTGTGATTTAATTAAAAAAAGGGATTGAAGTTTCTATAGATGATTTTTCAACATTTGAAACTTCATTTGAATCATATTTAGAACATTTCTCAAAAGTTCTTAAGTGTTGTGAAGAAACAAATTTAGTCCTTAATTGGGAAAAATACCAATTTATGGTAGTAGGAGGAATAGTTTTAGGACATCAAATTTTAGAAAATGTTATGGAAGTAGACACTGCAAAAATTCAAGTGATCGCTAATCTACCTCACCCAACAAGTGTGAAGAAAATTAGGAGTTTTTTAGGACATGCTGAATTCTACAGCCAATATATTAAAGACTTTTCAAAAACTACTAACCTTATATGCTATTTATTTGAAAAAGATGCAATTTTTAATTTTGATAAAGAGTGCCTAAAATCTTTTGAATTATTAAAAGAAAAATTAGTCACTACACCAATTATTATTTCACCATATTGGGGAAAACCTTTTGAATTGATGTGTGATGCTAGTGATTATGCTATTGGAGCAATTTTAGGACAAAAGCATGATAAGATTTTCAAGATTATCTACTATGCTAGTAGAACTCTTAGTGAGGCTCAAATTAATTAGACCGCAAGTGAGAAAGAGTTATTAGTAGTAGTATATTCTTTTAGTAAATTTAGATCATACTTAATTGGAACTAAATGTATTATGCATACAGATCATTCTGCTATTAAGTATTTCATGAAAAAGAATGATGCAAAACCAAGATTTATAAGATGGATTCTTCTTTTGTAAGAATTTGACTTTGAGATAGTCGATAGAAAGAGAGGTGACAATCTCTTGAATCACCTACAAATAAAACTGGAGATTTTTGTTCGAGCATTATTAATTTGCTTGTGACTTTATTCTGAATAACAAAAGTAGTTTTTGAAACTGAATGAATTAAATCTAAACTTGATAGTTACCCTCCTGATGGGCCAGCTTCTTCAGTTCTCTCTTTTGTTCCTTCTATGAGGGAATAATCCTTTTTCTTCCGCTTCCTAAATGCCTTTTTTGAGAGCCAAGCGACCTTCTCTAGCTACCTTTTTTTCTTTGACCTCATCAGAAGTAGCTCACATTTCTTCTGTAATGGATCAGTGTAATGGACTGCCGGAAATTGTTGGCTGAGAATGATCTGATCCAATGCTTTCAGGTGAAAGGAAACTATATTGCTCTTTTTATACAAACTTTCTGTGGCTTTAGTTGAGATATCCCATTCATCACAAGAAACCTGTTAAATATATAGAGCCTGTGACTCACCTACCGCGTCTTACCTACCTCTCTCCTGTTTTCTTTAAATGGCCTCTTTTGGCATGTTATAAGAGCTAAGCCAAGTCTTCTTGAGAGCTGGGAGAGAGAGAAAGAAAGAGATAAAGAGAAGAGAAGTTTTCTTGTAAATGTCAAGATGCTTGATAGTGTAATTTCTCGAAATACCAAAATCCTCTGCAGCTCCGTGGACACAGAAAAATTAGTCGAACCAAGTAAATCTGCGTGTTATTTTTTGGTTTGTTATTTTTTGATCCAGTTCTTTTACTTTTTTGCTATTATTTTTTTCATAATAATTGGTATCAGAGCCCCGATTTGGATTTAAGGAAGAATGATGATTAGAGACGAAGTGAAGGTTTTGGGGATCGAGAAGTTTGACGGCATAGATTTTGGTTATTGAAGGATGCAGATAGAGGACTACCACTATGGGAAGAAAATTCATCTTTTGTTACTGAGAAACAAGTCGTAAAATATGAACGAGACGTAATGAAATCTATTGGATCGATAGGTTCTAGGGGTTATTCGATTGCCCCTGTTGAGATCCGTTGCCCACAACATCATCAAGAAGAGGACTATTGCAGATCCCATGGAGGCTTTATCAGGCATGTATGAAAGTCTTCAACGAATAACAAGCTGTGCTTGATGAAAAAGTTATTCAACTTGAAGGTGGCGGAAGGTGAGTCTATTGCTCAACATCTGAATGATTTTAATACCATTTCAAATCAATTTTCGCTCAATGAAATTGATTTTAATGATGAGATACATGCGCAGATATTGTTAACATCATTATGAAATAGCTGGGAAGCAATGAGGATGGTAGTTAGCAGTTCTGCAAGTAAATCCAAACTGAAATATGATGATATTTGTGATTTGATTTTGGCTAAGATAGTGCGCAGAAAAGATTCTGGCGAGACTTCAGGTTTGAGTTTGGCAATGGTTGTTGATTCTAGGGGGAGATTACAAGATAGGAACTCAAATAAAGGAAGATCAAAATCAAAATATTATCAGCAGACAATCTGCTGGAATTATGGCAAGGCTGGTCACTTAAAAAGGTACTGTATGAATCTTAAGAAGTAGGAGAATGATAGTAAAAATGTGGTAGCTGAAGAAATACAGGATGCATTATTACTGGTAGTTCACAGTTCTGTTGATGACTAGATACTAGATTCAAGGGTTTGATTCCATACATCTTCCCACCGTGAGTTAATGTAAAATTATGTTGCAGATAACTTTGGGAAGGTATATATAGCTGATAGAAAAGCTCTAAACGTGGTGGGAATGGGAGACGTTGATATTACTCTCTAACAAGAGCAAATGGTTTTTACAAAAGGTCAAATATATTCTTGAGTTGAAGAATAACCTCATTTATGTTTGGAAGCTCAATGAGGGTGGTCATTCAGTAGTGTTCGCAAATAGTACCTGGAAGATTATCAAAGAAGCATTAGTACCGGCTCGGGGTAAGAAAATTGACACACTATATATGATTATATATTTATTCAACACATTTGCTACTACAGTTGCAGAGAGCACAACAAATATGACGCATTGCAGACTTGGTCACATTAGCCAGAGCTATAAATAAATCTTGCAAAATGAGAATTCGAGCAAGTGGGAGCTAACCAAGAAGAAGGAGACAGATTCCCTGCCAGAGAATCATACTTGGGAGCTAACAGAACTTTCATCTGGAAAGAAGACATTGCATAATAAGTGGGAGTACCGGGTGAAGACTGCGCTTGATGATAGTAAAAGGTATAAGCCTGGACTTGTTTAAAAAGTCTTTCAGCTGAGGCAGGATATTGCCCTTGTAGTGAGAGTTGTAAGAAGATTCATGAGTAACCCAAGAAAGAGCTTGGAGGTACATGGCTGTGTTGACGCTGATATGTCGACTAAGGGTGCTACTCTTGAAAAATTGAAGTTGTGTTCAACTCCACTTGGTCTTCCAGCGTGAAGACATGAGCCATGAGCTGTAGAGATGGAGGAAAGTGGAGGATATTATGTTTGAAGAAAAATATTGATACAGACAGCAGATGATGCAACCTTTATGTGGTGTAGTCAGTCTCCAAGTGAGAGAATTGTTAAATATATAGAATCTGTGACTTATCTAACTCACCTACCGCGTCTCACCTGCCTCTCTTTAGTTTAACTTAAATAGTCTCTTTTGGCCTGTCATAAGAGCTAAACCAAGTCCTCTTGAAGCTAAGAGAGAGAAAAGAAGAGAGAAAGAGACAGGAAGTTTTCTTGTAAATGTCAAGGCGCTTGACAGTGTAATTTCTCAAAGTACTAAAATCCTCTACAGCTCCGTGGACATTGGCAAATTCGTCAAACCACATAAGTCTATGTGTTATTTCCTAGTTTTAAATTTTTTGATCTATTTTTTTCACTTTATTGTTGTCATTTTTCATAACAAAAACTCTCAAGAACTCGAGCTTCCAGTCATTTAACTTGTTGTCCACATCGAATGAACAAAACTTCCGAGTAGTACTAAAAGCTGCGTACCTATTTGGCTCGACTTAGCAAGAACATATGCGAAAATAGTTTGCAATAACATGGAATGCTTCTTCTGTGCAAGTAAATCGTATTTTTCATAACTGCAACAATTGAATTTGGCTTCAATTATGCTGGTATCACGCCAAAGAAGTTGAAAATTGAGCAGAGCTCTTTAAATAATGGCAGACGAAGCCCAAAAAAAAGTTTGTCTTAGTAAAAGATTAATGGTGTGTTTGGGGCAGCTTGTCGTTTAAGGATAAGCAGCTTATCCTGAAACACAAACTGTGGGTTGACTGTGGGGTCCGACCTGCGGACTGCTTTTAGTGTAAAAATGAAACCGCATTTTCGGATAAGCGGGCAAAATGCATGATCCTAACGGTACCGTGGTGTTTTCATTAACGCCCTTGCACTTATAAGCTGCCCCAAACGGGTCCTAAATCATCTACGAGGTAATCAGAACCCCGAACACTCACATCTACTTGCTCTAAAACAACACTTGTATTCTAAAGACAAGTCTCTCCTAAAAACCTAAGCTCAAAATCATTAAGGATAGACCACTTGGACGATCTAACCAGCAAACAATCTAATGAGAATATTTGGGAGTCATTGAGCTTTGAAAATAAAATGACGTAAGGGCAACCAAAAGCAAAAATAAGCAAAGTGAAACGTAAGGGCAACCAAAAGCAAAAATATGCAAAGTTTCACTTAATATTTATTCAAACCTTTATATAGGCCCCTTGCAGAAGCTGAAATTCCACATCGAGTTTTGTCAAAATGTCACTTCAGCGCAAAATCAAGAAATGCATTTATTACTAAAAAATAGAGAATGTTTATTTATAAAAAAAATATTTTATTGTCAGGTCATCCGTCGCTTCCGGCGGGATTAATCCCAAGTTCATCAAACTCATGTACAACACACTCCCACTAAACTTGTATTTCTCTATCTTATCTTTCTCAATGCATGCATGAGAAATTGAACTAGTGACCCAAAATTTGACCAATTCATTCTAGTGTTGTCACTCGGCTCGAAGACCTTTGCTAGTAGAGTTTCCAAAGTTGTAACCCTGGTCTGAGGAACCTCCGCATCCATTACCTAAGCCCGGAGAGCTTCCATATATGTAACCTTGGTGCCAAATACATCTACATCCGCAACTTTGGCCCCGAAGAGCTTCCATGCATGCATTCACAACTGGCTACTCCCCTTGCAAGGCTGATACGGTGGTTTACCGTTGGAGGTTTACAGCCCAAGGAAAAGAGCTAACACTTTCGTACATACGGTGGACTAACAACTCATGAGACTCTCTTAAGCCCCCAGGTAGGATTAAAGAGGTAATAGGATCGGAAGAGGCAGTGGGGTAGATACCCCCTCAGCTGCAACTGGAGCATAAGGACTGACTGGCTCTATTAGTGTAGTTTGGTGCGTCGTCTCTTTGAGTCAGTAGTCAATGATATCCCTCATTTTCTCTACAGTAAATAGGTCAGTGTTGCAAATAAAATAAAATAAAACTCGCCAATGCAGAATCTGCACTTAAAAATTTTTCTAACAGAGGAGAGCTGCAATGAGCTTGAAAAAATTAGTGGCCCTCCTCTACACATGTGGCACAAGCAGTCGGAAGACCTAATTAAAGTCTCTTTCTAATCCTTCTAAAATCTGAAGCCTCAACACAAAAAAATATTACATCAGTACTACGCACGTAGAGTAACGTGCGTAGCCAATAAAATCACGCCACGATACCCCGCGCGACAGCAAAAAAAAACTGCGCAGTAACACGAGGAATATTCCCCCCATGTTATTCATGTGTTATTGTGTGTTATTCATGTGTTATTGTGTCCTGGGAATATTCTTGATGTTATAATAACATAATAACACGTCAATAACACATGAATAATACACAATAACACATGAATAACACAGGGGAGAATATTTTCCCGTGTTACTGCGCCGTTTTTTTCTCTGTCAGGAATATTCCTCGTGTTATTCAGTGTTATTGTGTGTTATTCATGTGTTATTGTGTCATGAGAATATTGTTGGTTTTATAATAACACAATAACGCATCAATAACACATGAATAACATGTAATAACACATGAATAACACGCAATAACACATTAATAATACAGGGGGAATATTCTTCGTGTTACTGCACCGTTTTTTTTTCCCTATCGCACAGATTATCGTGGCGTGATTTCATTGGCTACGCACATTACTTCTACTTATGTAGTACTGATGTAATATTTTTTCCCTCGACACACTCCTTCCCTATCAATCCTTTCAAAATCCTCAACAACTCGCTCGCCTTCTCCTTTGGTCTGTCACTGCATCCCACCTGCAAAAGCAGCAACATCTTCTGAAAAGTACCAAACTTTAATGCCTCCACCGCACCTTTCCCTCCTCCCTTCGTCCCCATCTGCCCACTTCCTACACATCTTCCATATCCCCGAAACCGCAAATTCCTTCGCCATATCCGACACCCTAAACACCTTCTTCACAAGCATCGACATCGCAAGTGTGTGTGCCGCCGCACTTTCTTACCCCTTCTTCTCCTCCAAAACTACATCCAGCATCAACAAGCATCTCCAACAAAGCAGGAACTAGCCCTATTTCAGCAAGCTTTGTTGCTTGCGAGAAGGATAAATAGTAGGCTGCAATGACAGCTCCTTTCGTGACTTCTAATGAAATCGGAGTCTTGATCATCATCACAATTGTTTCAACCAATTTTTCAGTTTCAGCAACCGTGATTGCTTTTTCTGTTTCATGAACAGCAGAGTAACTCCTTCAGTAACACAATAGCGTTTACCTTTCCCGGTAAGGACCCTTCACTTAAGATGAGGATAATGGATTTAACGGATTCATCGGAACTAAACTGCAAGATGGTGTCTTTATCATTTAGACTTGAAATTCCGATAAAACCTGAAAGAAAATCCTCAGTTTTGAAGCGGAGGAAGGCGACGGCGAGAACTACCGTGAAGCTGTTCGACGAAATACAGCGCAGGTTTCTTTCACTTTCTTCAACCCTTTTCTTCAGCATTGCGACAATTTCGGCGCATCCAGCACGGTCGCCGCGCCGACAAGCGGCGGATATTTTTGTGAGAGCGTGCGCGACCTGGAGGGAGGTGATGGGAGATTTTGGTGTGGGTATGCGCTCGAAGCCATAGGAGCGGTGGGCGACGCACCAGTCTTGAATCATGCAGCGGATGGAGTGGTTGGGGATGAGGGAGTGATCATCGTCATTGTCGATGGAGAGGAGTGTGACAGAGCAGGTGTGGTGGCCGGAGGCTAACCAGGCTTCGATGGTGTTGCAGTCGTAGGTGATGCCAGAGGGGAGAATGACGGGGTCTTGCATCAGGTTGAGGGAGATGGGGCAGAGGAAGTGTTGTGGGACGGAGAGGGAGGAGATAGATTTGGGTCGCCGGCGAAAGGGGAACTTTGCCGTGGTTTTGGTTGAGTTCGGGATCATAGTAAGATGGTAAATTCGTGTTTTGAAGATCTATGGAGTGGAGGAGAGGAGGAGGAAGAGAAGGATTTAAGAAATGGAGAGGATGAGGAAGAGTTTGGAGTGGGAGATGCTGTTAGGGTTTGAATGTTGACCGTTGAATGTTTGAATTGGGGTAGGGAAAATGTTGAAACGGTTGGATTTGGAGCAGTGATAACTTGTTATTATTTTTCATCATTTTGTTTTGTTATTTATTTTATTTTGAATTTATTTTGACTTATTTTTGAAGTTTGTCTTATGGAGGATGATCATAAGAACCTCTATATTTTTTAAGAGGATAATGCGACAAATAGTTTTTAATAACTAAAAAAGCATGGATGAAGTTAAAAATACGCTCAATGTTAAATACAAAAAATTTAGTTGAAGATTTCAATTTTATTAATTTATTTTGTTTGATATTGCATATTATAAATATCGTATATCATATGGAAATTGAGCTTTTAGTAAAGAGTTGTTAAAATCACGTCTGAATGACACTTAATGTTTATAGAAGATAATCATGTTTCATGAAGAGTAGCCATAAAAAGAATAGCAATGTTATTAATGTTCAATAGACCAATAATCTATAGAGGGAGATTCTTAGGTCTGGCTTTTAATATCATTAAGGATATCTACCTTGGATGGTCAAGAAATACTTCTTAATCTAAATTATTCAAATCTTATAAAAACTCAATCTCCAGATAGAGATGCCCAAACTTGCTTTACGATACCAACATGATATTTTCCTTCATGAACATTATAGAGGAGGATTATTCAAACCTCTAAAGAGAGATGTCTAAATCAAACACATGATGATCAAAAAAGAATCTGTCATCAACAAGCATCAAGGAATTTATAGTCCATTTATAAATGGAGCACCAAAAATTGGACTAAATAGCCCTAAGAGGTGCTCATGACTTGAACGAATAATGAATTCTAAATCCTAAGGCTAGATGAACAATGTAGGATTGTTCTTCCACCCATCAAAATGATGCTTATTAGGCAACTCTATAGACTTAACTTAAAATATCATGAAGCTCATTTGATAGTCTTACATGATTGTTTAATTATGATTGCCACTAGCCCAACATAATAATATTTTAAAATAAGATGTTATTTAGGTTTGTATTTGTAGGGAGATTATTTCATTAGATATATATATATTTGTAAACTTATCCAGTTTGAATATAGTATGTAGGTTTTATTGATATGACATAATACACAGGTGTACACGCGCACACTGCTACCAAAAACAGAGGCTACAAATTATGAAAATGGATCCTACTAAAAGAAAACCCAAAATACAACTTACTCAAGCTCTAAGAGTGCATGGCTTTTTTCATAGCACCTGCTGAACATAATTGATATGCCACTTCTTCCTATTCCCAACAACATTAAGGTAATCCACACTATATATGTAGGCAATGATACTAGCTACCACACTATCCTCCTTAATCAGTAAATTTTCAGCTTAAAAGAATTGCGAGCCATTCATATAAACCACATGGAGATAGAAGGAATCAACATAATAACATGATATGCTAGATTACTATGATTCCAAGTAGCTCTGCATTGCTCAAAACAGTTCCAGCCATATATAAAGATTTGGATGCCACAAATATTGCCAATAGCATTCCAAACATTCATAGTGTAGTTGCAACTCAAAAATAAGTGAGTAAAAGACTCCTCCTCCCTTCTATAAAGCAGAATTGAGAAGGGAGTCTTAAGCCCTTAATTTTCAACAAATTATCAATGGGTAGTAAATTATAGTATGCTTTTCAGATAAAAAAAGACATGGAAGGGGAGAGTAGTTTGCACTAAACATATTTACTTCAGTCCACTTTCTCCCAAGAGTGAAATTGATTATAAATGTATTTAGTTATAGAAACAAAAGTAGAAAATTTAGTGATCATTTTCTTTATTTAGGCTTATCAATTAGGATCTTGGAGATAGAGCGAACCAAATTCTAACCCACCATTTTGTGAACATCCTAGTTCCAATTATTTCCATTCCAGCGTTCAACCACCTTTAAGTATTTTCCTCCATATAAAATCCAGATGTCTTCCATAGTCCATGCATCCTTACAAAAAGAAATCTTTCATTCCCAAGATTCCAAAAGATAACTTGCTTAGCCCAATCTCTCACTTTCAACATAACCTTAAAAAATTTTAGAGTCTCCATTTTTAAACTCAACTTGAGTAGGATGTTGTCCCCTACAATATTTATCATTAATATATATAGATCAAATAGACTCCAAGGCTCTAAACTTAAACCAAAGTTTAATAAAATTGATACCAGCCATATAATGCAATTCCCTGAAACCCAAGTCACTAGCTTAATTAACTGTGCAATGTTTTTTCCACACCGTTCAGTGTTTCTTTTTTTTTATCCCCCAACCATAAGAATTTATTAAAAATTTTTTGAAGAGTAAGTTTTATGCTATGCACTTGTAAAGCATATAATGGGATAGTAATTAAAACACTTTTAAACAAAGTAATTCTCTCCTAAAAGGAAAGGAAAGAATTAGTCCATTCACCCATTATGTTTTTAATTTTCCCCACAACTTCATCAAATTAGATTCATCTACTTTGCTCTTTAAGCAAATTGACGATAAGGTATTTAAGGAGAAAATCAGCTAAAGAAAACCCAGTAAAGTGATTGGTCCAAATTCTAAGAGACCTGCAAACGTGCTTACCACAGTAAAGCTGATATTTGTTCACATTGAAAACCATTCCATAGATCATCTGGAAATTTAAAATTAGCTTGTATGCTCTCTTTATTGAGTTCTTGCTAGTATTAATAAACATAATAACATCATCAGTATAAGCAGTATGACTAATCAGCATCTTGGCTTTGTGGAGGTATTGAGTAATAGGATGATATCTCTACAGGTTATTAACCATTCTCGAAAAATAGTAAGAACAAGGATAAAAATAGTAAGCGAGAGAGGGACACCTTGTGTAATACCTTTGCCTAAAGAGAAATACCCAAGGGACTAACTATTAAGGAAAAAAACTATAGTGATGTCCACACAGTCATCTTCTAATGATATTGTAGAACTCCATTTAAAAGCCTGACCATGCAGCACTTCCAACATAAACTCTCAATTGATAGAATCATAAGCTTTTCTTAAATACATTTTGATAATCAGGTTACTACCTTTGCATTTCCTATATAAACCATTGATTAATTCTTGAGCAAGAAGGAAATTATCAGTGGTACTTCTACTTTTTATAAATGCAGATTAATTCATAAAAATAAGATTAGGAACGCGAGGTTCCAATCTAGCAACCAAAATTTTGCTTATCTGTTTGGAAATAACAGTAAAACAACAAATTAGCCTATAATGATCCCAACAAAACCTATATTTAATCTTTGGTACCAAAACAATACTAGAGGTTTAAAAATAATTACCAAACTTATCACCCATAAAGAAACTCTGAATTGCAACTATCACATCCTTTTTGATAATATTCCAATAGGTCTTGTAGAATACAACAGTGAAGCTATCAAGCCCGGTCATTTTACTGCTATCAATGGCACATAAAGCCTTCCAAACTTTAGCTTCAGTAGGGATATTAGTTAGAATCAAAGATTTGGTGAAAGATGTGTGATCCTGGAAAAAATCTAAGTTGAGAGAAGTGAACACCAACTTTAATATATAATTTTCTAAAGAACAGAAATTCACTATTGCAGATTTCCTCTTTAATCTTAATGATTGTATTAATTCTCTTTTTAATTTTGATACAAGCATGAAAATAGTGAGACTTTTTTTCCCCTTTCATAAAGTGTACCTGGCCAACTTTCTATTTTATAAAATCCTCCTCCCACTTATCAACAATTAACAGATTATTGTGAGTAACAACTAACTCCTAATTAACCAAGTCATTTCTAATATCAATGCTTTCCAAATTGCTAACTTTCTCTTCAACTTTGAGAACTTTGGCACGGAGGTCACCGAAGACCTCCCAATTCTACACTTTGAGTGCTTTAACAGTGTTCTTGTGAAGCTTCCACAATTTATGTCATGCATTACCAACATTATTAGTAACATATATTCTTTTTGCACTACTTTTAAATCCCTCATGATTATTCTAATAGTTGATAAATCTAAATGGGGAGAAGTTTGGTTTTTCAATAAATGAGATACTAAGTAAAAGAGGTTTATGATCAGATCCAGAGCTTGACAAATGATAAACACAAGAAATATGGAAATTGGAGAGACAAAATTGATTAGCCAAGATTCGACCCAATATCTCAAATACTCTGTCCATTTTCTATGTGAAAAGAAGGCCAATAAAGCCAAGGTAAAACAAATTAGCTTCAATGTTAGCATCCTTAAAACGAGAGATTAAGTAGGGGTTGACCCTACTACTTGTTTCTCAGCACTGCAGGTAATCATGTTGAAATATTGATCCCTGAATACTGCTAATATGCACAGTACAACAATAATTCAGATTATATTTCATTCTTATATTTCCTTACTTTGTAAAAAAACAAAAAGCTTGATCGTGAAGAAAAATAAGAATTTAACTTTTAATTTATATATGTTGGCTACGCAAGTATACGTATCGTTATCAAGTAATATAAGACTTTTTTATTAAGACCTGAATATCAAAACCACAGGGAGAATACGCAATATGCACTATTGAACAGCAAACTTTATATTTTTAATAAAAAGATAATTATCTAAAATAAAGATGATTTTTGAAGTAATGAAAATTTAAATATTTTTGGTATTTTCAATATTTTGATAGAATAATAATAATTTAAAAATATAACTAGAGTTTTTGTAGAAGAAAAACACTAAATATGAAAATATCTTTCTTCTTGTTATCAAATAATAATATATATAGGAATTCTGTTGTGGAAGTATGCAAATTATGTTGTGTTGAATCAGTAATAAGTATAGGAATTCTGTTGTGAAAGTATGCAAATTGTGTTGTGCCAAATAAAAAATATTCTTTACCCTTACTAGAGATGTTATAAAGAACATTGGCTAATTTAAAGTTTGAATAGTCCTGAAGACCGGCTAGGCAGCAAGATACTAGCGTCTCACTCTAGAGTTCCCTTCCACCTGGGGGCTAACATCTCATATCAGAACCTAAAATAATAAACCAAGTTGGGGGCTTTAGTGAGATGCTATAAAGAACATTTGCTAATTTAAAGTTTGAATAGTTCTGAAGACCGGCTAGGCAGGGAAGATACTAGCTCTCTGTTCCCTCGATTCCCTCCACCTGGGGGCTAACATTCTCGTATCAGAACCTAAAATAATAAACAAAAAAGTTTGAATAGTTTTGAAGACAGATGCTATAAAGAACATTGACTAATTTAAAGTTTGAATAGTTCTGAAGATCGGCTAGGCAGTAAGATACTAGCGTCTCACTCTAGAGTTCCCTTCCACCTGGGGGCTAACATCTCATATCAGAACCTAAAATAATAAACCAAGTTGGGGGCTTTAGTGAGATGCTATAAAGAACATTTGCTAATTTAAAGTTTGAATAGTTCTGAAGACCGGCTAGGCAGGGAAGATACTAGCTCTCTGTTCCCTCGATTCCCTCCACCTGGGGGCTAACATTCTCGTATCAGAACCTAAAATAATAAACAAATCCCTCGATTCCCTCCACCTGGGGGCTAACATCTCGTATCAGAACCTAAAACAATAAACCAACGCTTTAACCTGTCACTTTAAAGTCCTCTAACTCTACACCCTTCAATGAATATTTTCCTATTTGTTTGCACTCAATCACATGAACTGCATTCTCATTTATAGAACATCATGTGATTCTTTCCAATTGTTGATTGAGAAAATACCAGCCCGGTTCTTACATGTTCTCACAACAAATATTAACATCTGGAATTGCCAAATTAAGAATTAAATGAAGTGCATGGATTTAAATCATCACAACTTCTTCCATCATTGAAAATCAAAACTTTCTGAACTTCCATCCAACACTTTAATTACTTATCATTTTAAGGAGAAAGATAAGGAAAACTACTCAATGAAGTGCATGGATTTAAATCATCACAACTTCTTCCAACATTAAAGATCAATACTCTCCGTTAAAGTGCATAAATTTAAATCATCACAACTTCTTCTAACATTAAAGATCAATACTCTCCACAACCTCCATTGTTCATGGATTTAAATCATCAAAACTTCTTCCAACATTAAAGATCAATACTCTCCACAACTTCCATCCATATTTAAATTTTCACAACTTTTTCCAACATTAAAGATCAATACTCTCCACAACTTCCATCAAATAATTACTTATCATTTTAAGAAGAAAGATAAAGAAAACTACTCATAATCCATGGAGAAAATTTAATTACTTATCATTTTAAGAAGAAAGATAAAGAAAACTACTTAGAATCCATGGAGAAAACGAATTACTTATCATTTTAAGAAGAAAGATAAAGAAAACTACTCAGAATCCATGGAGAAAAAAAACCACACTTTAGTTTAAAAGTCATCACAACTTCCAACATTAAAGATCAATACTCTCCACAACTTCCATCCAAAACTTAATTACTTCGAAAGATAAAGAAAACTACTCAGAATCCATGAAGAAAACAAAACCACACTTTAGTTTAAAAGAAGAAATCATTGTCAAACTAAAAACGAGTCTCAATTAAAACCAAAAGTAGTCTAAAAACAAAAAAGATAAAAACTTATCTTAAGTCCTCCACCAAACTCTTGAAGTTCCTTTGATTCTCTTCACTTTATAATCACTTAAAATAAAATAACAAAAAGGATAAAATAAAAGTAAAAGTGGTTCCTTAAAATCTTTCTGAACTAACTCGCCAAATGAGAACTTTCAAAACTTTCCAATACTTTCAAGACTCACACTTTTTCGGACTTTTTTAGAACTCTTTTCTAAGTCTTCTCTTTTTTCTTTTATAATTTTCCAAAAGGTGCATTGCTTTCTCTTCAAAATATGTCTAGATTCGATGTATTTCCCCAACAGATGCATCCTTTCGTGATAATTTTCGTCCATGGCAGTTATAACCACATATTAAGCCAATGGGTGCCTCAAAAACCTCTTCAAAATTCACAGAAACTGAATTTACTCGTCCAATAACTGCCACTAGCGCTTAAGCCAGGGGCCTCTACGGTTAGGCGCGGTCTTCTCTGTTTTACCGGCGCTTAAGCGCTGGATCTGACGCTTAGGCGCCAAAACTCTTTTGCACATTTTTCACATTTTTGCTCTAAATTTGATCATTTTTCACCCTTTTTACCTGTATCTGCAAGAAAAACACAAAAANTTTAAGCATTTTTTTCAATTTTTACTTGTATCTGCAAGAAAAACACAAAAATACCTTCCATTAAAATGCAATATCTCAAAAATAGATATAAAAATGTGTCTAAAAATACTATATATTTTAGGTATATCAAAATCTCCCAAACTTAAAATGTTACTTATCCTCAAGTAATACTATATATTTTAGGTGTATCAAAATCCCCCAAACTTAAAATGTTACTTGTCCTCAAGTTGTCCAATCTTTAAAAGCTAAATATGTATGATATGTATATGAGTTTCTTTAGGAGTTACTAAAATTTAGATTCAGAAATATTGTGGTCCAAATTTACCTTTAAATCTTTAAAAACCAACATAAGTAGATAATGTATATGAGTTTCTTTAGAAGTTACTAAAATTTTGATGTAGAAATATAGTAGTCCAATTTAGGAGTTTCTTTAGGAGTTACTAAAATTTTGATTTAGAAATATAGCAGTCTAATTTAGAAAAATTATTCAGTAAATGAGACCAACTTAAAGTTTAGAAATTCTTAATGTTAAGAAAGATGAAAATATGATTTTCTATCTTTAGAAATATATTGTAGGTTTCCAAAATTTAGAATTTAGTTCTTTTATTATCTCCACTTAAAAATTTTCATTAAAAATAATTTTACTTACTATATTATATCTATAAGCTTAAGAGTTTCTCAAGTCTTGAACTTTAAAAAGATGAAATATAGAACCAATTTTTGATTAGACACTAATCCTCAAGCTTCTCCTTCCTAATTTTTTTCTCTTTTTCTTTTTCCTTTTTTTTTCTTTTCTTTCTCTATTGTATTTTATTTTTCTTTTCTTTATTTTTTTCTTTTCTTTTTCAGGCAAAGATTATTATATCTGGATAGNAATTTTCTTACTCATTTCTAAAATCAAATTTTACTTCCATAATATAACTTCATATACATAATCAATTTTTTTCTTTTCAAAACAAATTCACTTGTAGCATATTTGAGAACAAATAAAATTCTAGTTTTGAAAATATTTTCATCCCCCCAAACTTAAATTTTTAACTGATTAAACAGTTTAGCATCAGATATATATAAGCAGGAATGAAAATTTAAAATAACATACAAACAGGAATTTTTAAACACTAATGATATAAGTATAAAACTGAAAACAGAAGTAAAATTAATGTTTGATCAAATTTTCTATATTTTCATTTGAATTTAACATGTAGAGATTCAATAGATTTCTAAGCAGTGGGTATAAACATAAAAGTAAACTAACACACTAACTTGATTTCATGATCTCAGCATAAAAACAAACAAACTAACATGATAAAAGAAAAATACAGGGTAGCAGTTTCAGAAATTTAAATTTAAGATCTAAGAAAGCTAGATTTTTAAACTTTTCAAAAGACATAGAATCAAGTTCAATCCTAATCTAACTAAAACAGTATTAAACACACATCAATAGTTACTACCCTAGAATGTTAAAACAGACCACTAACAAAACACAACATCACAATAATAATATAAAAGGTCCCAAACATAACATAGTACATAGTCCAAATCAACACAAAATAAATGTAGCAGTACTAAATCACATAGTCTTCAACATAAACAAACATAAAAATATCTTAATCCTACTCCTCATCCTCAGAATCACTGTTATACCACTTTTCTGCAGACTCATAATCAAGATATCGAGGATATGGAGGAAATTTCACTCCTTGTTCACCTCTAATCAGGCTCTCCAAAGATGAGTGGAATTTCTCTTCATAATCACTCTTTCTTCTATTATACTTATCAATATCATCTGCAAAGTGCTCTAAATTTTGTACCTTATAGCAGTAAAATTGATATTATCTATCATCTTCTATAATAACTCATCTCGAGTATCAGTACACTCACCTTGAGATGTAGAAGCACGTGAGGTAGATGGTCTAGATGTAGAAGCACCAGACGTCTCCATTCCATAGCTTCTGGAAAATCCTCCTCTCTAGCCAAAAATTGAATGCTCATAATAAGTCATCACATTCACCTTAGTGATGGGCTTTAGAGGTAACAACACTTCCTCCCAGCTATCATATTTAACTCCAACCTGCTCACACAAAGAAAAGATCAAAGAAGCAAATCCCAGACTTGTAGTTGTAACAGTTGTAGTAGAACTGATGATAGTTTGACAGATCAAAGCTCAAATTTTGATGAGCTTTCCCTCTTGAATTCAATAGTTCAACTTTGCTCTTTCTCTGATCACTTCACTGATAGGATTGGTCGGAAGCAGACAAGTAGAAATGAAATAGTGTCAGGCCTTTGAAGGTGCACATAACTTTGAAGTTGGGAAGTTAACTCTCCTTTCATTAGTTATCTTCCAAAGTCCTCTCCCAACAGTCAAGTAAGAAATAATATCGTCTAATTCAGCTTCAATAGGACTATAATTTGCATAAAAACATAACATATCCGGTGGTAAATGGTAAAATAAGTTGATTACCTCTGGCAAAAATGGTATCAACTTCCCTCGAACAATGACTCAATTTTCTTCAGCTTCAGGGAGATTTGCATAGAATTCCCTCACAACAGATATAACTGTCACAGTAGAGAAACAATAGAACTGTTCCCACTATCGACAAACAATTAAATCTTTCACATCTCCACCTGGATTTCTAAAACATCGCTCCTGAATCAGTTTGCGTGATTGCAATGCATCACTATACCGATCATAAGCTTTTGAACCAACAAATTTACTCGAATCGAAAGGGGCTTTGCCTTTTCTCCTCTTCATTGTTGGTGTCATTCTACAAATTTGATAAATTCTAACAATAACTTCAAAAATCAAGTTTAAATTATTAAACTAAACTTCCAAAAGCACAAACTAAACTTCTCATGCAATTCCATAGATATTTTTTCTCATTTTTCACCATGAATAGTGAATTTTCAAATTTCTCCAAATGTGCTCAAAATACATGGTGAGAATCCAAAATTTTTACATAGAAGTAAAGCTCTTACCTCAAAGAACTTGGATCTAGCAAATTTCACTTGATTCCACCAAGAAATCTTCACTTTAGATGTGCTCTAGCCCTCAAAAATCGTGAACTCGAGAGGAAGAAGGTGACAGTGGCATTAAAAATGGCGATTTTTGGCTTAAAAATTCACTTTTAACCGTTCGCGAACTGGTTTTCGTGAACCGGCGCGTAAGCGCGGGTAAGTGGCGCTTAGGCACCTGCCTCTCGGGTTTGCTTGCACTTAAGCACGAGATGTGGCGCTTAGGCGCCAGTGCATGATTTTTAAAATTTTCAAATTAAAGTAAAATGAACTATTTGCCTAATTAAACCACCTCTAAATGGTCTCATAGCACTTAAATGACTATTTTCAACTTCCTGTAACTCTCCTTTATCTCAAAATTCTCCTTAATAACTATTTCAATTCGAGGCTAAAACAACACAAAATTTCACACAAACAAACTTATATTAATTCACAAATGAGTACAAATACATTTAAACACTTAGTTATCATTCCAAATAGTCATGGATGAGAAAATTTTCCTAAATACAAACACTTAACAATCTTTCACAATTAAACACCTAAGTAACACAAACACTAAAACACTTAAAGACAATGACTTTAAAAACACAAAAATATAACTTCAAACATAGAAATTAATTCCCTTCTTCATTAGAAGGAACAAATTCAGGTCTTTCATTAGTCTCTCTTGGGGCAACTGAAATATAAAGTTGATAAGACGGACCGTGGTGACGTGCTTTGATGCAATCTTCTTCAATCCACTTTTGCTTAAGAAACATCTCCTTATCTGCTTCTTCTATATAACTAGTGTGGCTAAATTACATTTTCAATTGTCATCCAATATGCTCAAGATGTTCATGAATCTCCAATACCTTAGTCTCCAGTACAGACATGGTATTTTCAATTTCGTTGATCTTCTCTAATATCCCTTCAATACTAACGACTAAGAAATTGTTATACATCTCTTGTGCGCTTTGACTAATGAATTTCTTCCTCTTCGTCTCCTCCTTCTTCTTCAAATCCATCTCCCATGAAGACATCATCTTAAAATCTATCTCTCTGTTAGACTTTAGGGCTAGAAATGATCCAGGGTGAAATTCCTTCACTAAACCCTTCTATTTATAGGCCTAAATCCTTTCAATAACTCCTAAACACGTTTAAAAACTACCTTGGCACGTTTTTGCAAACTTCTAGGCGGTTTTCCCTTCTAGAATATTAATTTCAAACATATTTTTAAACTACCGTGCTTAAGCGTTGGATTTGGCGCTTAAGCGCCAGTGCACATTTTTGCACTAGTCAACTTAACGTCCAAATTCTCATTTTAACATGTATAGATCACTAAATAAAGTCTTCAAATCAATACTAACACATAATAGTTTTAAAAATACTACCCCAAATCTTCTTAATCACACATAAAACAACAATCAAAATAAAAACACACTGATAACTATGGGTTGCCTCCCACAAAGTGCTTGGTTTTACGTCGTCAGCCTGACGTAACCAGTGCTTACTGTGATTGACCCAATATCATTCCATCATTAAACTTATGTTGATTTTCTATAAAATAAGGTTTCAGTCTATGTCCATTAACTTTAAATATTTTCTCACACTTAGGATCTTTAATGTCTACAGCTCCATAAGGATAAACTTTAATCAAAATAAATGGGTCCATCCACTTGGACTTAAGTTTGCCTGGAAATAATCTTAACCTTGAATTATATAGCAAAACTTGTTATCCTGGATGAAAATTTTTAGTAAGAATGCTTCAATCATGCCACATCTTCATCTTTTCTTTATAAATTTTGGCGCTTTCAATTCCTTATCTCTTCAAGCTCATTTAATTGTAACAATCTTTTCTCACCAGCATCTTTCAAATAATAATTGAACTCTTTAATCGCCCAATATGTCTTATGCTCAAGTTTAACTGGTAAGTGACAAGCTTTTCCAAATATTAGTGAGACATTCCTGTATGAGTTTGTTATGAAGTCCTATAAGCCCACAAAGCATAGTCAAGTTTGACTGACCAATCCATTTTTGTTGGATTTACATATTTTTCGTGACAAGCTTTTCACAATATTAGCCTATATGGGGACATTCCTATAGGAGTTCTATATGCAGTCAAGCCCACATCCCAAATATTAGCCTATATGAGGACATTCCTATAGGAGTTCTGTATGCAGTCCTATAAGCCCACAAACGCTTTCCCAAATATTAGCCTATATGGAGACATTCCTATAGGAGTTCTATATGCAGTCCTATAAGCCCACAAAGCATAGGTAAGTTTGACTGACCAATCCATTTTTGTTAGATTCACAGATTTTTCCATAATTCTTTTAATTTTTTGATTGGTTTGACTGACCAATCCATTTTTTTTGGATTCACAGATTTTTCCATAATTCTTTTAATTTCCTGATTAGATAATTCAGCCAATAATATGGGGACATTCCTATAGGAGTTCTGTATGCAGTCCTATAAGCCCACAAAGCATAGTCATAACTGACCAATCCATTTTTGTTGGATTCACAGATTTTTTCATAATTCTTTTAATTTCCCGATTGGATGGTTCAACCAAACCACTTGTTTGATGATGATAAGCAGTAGCAATCCTATAATTTATATGATATTTCTTTAATAATTTCTCCATTATGACATTTTTAAAATGACTTCCCCCATCAGTAATGATAACTCTTGGCATCCTAAATCTATAAAATATATTCATTTTTAAAAATTTTGCAATACTTTGAGCATCACATCAAGGTAAAGCAACAACATCTATCCATTTGGATACATAGTCCATTGTTAACAGAATATATAAATTTTTGAAAGATGGTATAAATGGTACCATGAAATCTAATCCTCAAACATCAAATATTTCAACTTCTGGCATATAATTGAGGGGCATCTCATTTCTTCTAAAAATATTGCATACTCTTTGACATCTATCACAAGTTTTGATATAAGCATTAACATCTCTAAAAATTGTAGGCCAATAAAATCTAGATTGTAAAATTTTGTATGTTGTTTTATCAACACCAAAATGTCCCCCAAAATCAAAATTATGAAATTTTTGGATAATCACATAAGTTTCTTTTAATGGTACACATCTTCGTATAATTGGATCTTTTCCTTGTTTATATAAAAATGGGTCATCATAAAAATAAGTCTTAGCTTCATAAATAAATTTCTTCTTCTGTTGGTATGTCATTCCATATGGTATAATATTACTAACAAAAAAGTTCACAATGTCGGCATACCACGGAACATGCCACTTATTAATAGTGAACAAATTTTCTTCGAAAAAATATTCATTAATTTTATTTTCAAAATATAGTGGTTTTTCTAATTCAAGATTAGACAAATTATCAGCAATTTGATTTGCAATCCCCTTCCGATCTACTATTACAAAATCAAATTCTTGTAAAAGAAAAATCCATCTTATAAGTTTAGGTTTAGCATCCTTTTTTTTATTAAATACTTAATAGCGGAATGATCTGTATGCGCTACACAATGAATTCTAATTAAATATGATCTAAATTTATTAAAAGAATATATTATTGCTAATAACTATTTTTCAGTTGTATATTTATTTTGAGTTTCATTAAGAGTTCTACTAGCATAGTAAATAACTTTAAAAGTTTTATCATATCGTTTTCCTAAAACAGCTCCAATAGCATAATCACTAGCATTACACATTAATTCAAAAGGTTTTTCCCACTTTAGTGAAACTATAATCTGTGCAGTGATTAGTTTTTCTTTTAATAAATTAAAATTTTTAGGCATTCCTCATCAAAATTAAAAATTGCATCTTTCTCCAGTAAATGGCATAAAGGCTTAGCAATCTTTGAAAAGCTTTAATATATCGTCTGTAGAATCTAGCATGTCCTAAAATACTCCTAATTTTCCTTAAATTTGTTGGATAAGGTAAATTAGCGACCACTTGAATTTTAGCAGGATCTACTTCCATACCATTTTCTGATATTTGATGTCCTAAAACAATTCCTCCTGCTGCCATGAATTGACATTTTTTTTTTCAGTTAAGGACTAAATTTGTTTCTTCACAGCTCTTAAGAACTTTGGATAAATGTTCTAAACATGAGTCAAATAAAGTTCCTAACACTGAAAAGTCATCCTTGAATACTTCAATCCCTTTTTCAATTAAATCACAAAAAATTGTCATCATACATATTTGAAATGTAGCAGAGGCATTACATAAACCAAAGGGCATTCTTCTAAAAGAAAAAGTACCATAAGTACTAGTAAATGTTATTTTCTCTTGATCCTCAGGAGATATTTGAATTTGGTGATAACCAGTATATCCATCATGAAAACAAAAGTATTTATGCCCAGCTAGTCTATTCAGCAGGGTAATGAAAAATGATCTTTTCTAGTGACAAGATTTAATTTTCTATAATCAATGCATATTCGCAACTCTGTAACTTATCTAGTAGGTATTAACTCATTATGTTCATTTATAGTTACAGTTACTCCTCCTTTCTTAGGAACGCAATGAATTGGACTAACCCATGCACTATCTGAAATAGGGTAGATAATTCAAGCATCTAACCACTTTAAAATTTATTTCTTTACAACTTCTTTCATAATAGGATTCAATCTCCTTTGCGGATCAGCCCTGGGTTTGCAGTTCTATTCCATATGAATTATATGCATACAAATTGAAGAGTTGATTCCTTTAATATCAGCAATTGTCTATCTAAAGGCTTTCTTAAAATTTTTCAGAATTTTTCTGAACTCTATCTTCTTCTTCCATCGTTAATTTTGAGGAAATTATAACTAGTAAAGTAGAGGAATCTCCTAAAATAGGCATATTTTAAATGATCAGGAAGTAACTTCAACTCTAGTTATGGAGGTTTTTCAATAAATGGACAAATGATTTATCTTTGTCTATCGTGTCCAAAACTTCAAAACTTTCTCAAACATAGTTTGAATTTTCCTTAAAAAGATCTTCACATTGATTTAATTCCTCTTCTTGATCGTGTTCCAAGTCTTTTTCTTCAGATTTTTCTTCATAAGTAGTTCTAAAATAGTATTCACTTAGATATCTTATAACATTCATCCTATAACATTCATTATATTTACCTTTTGCAGGGTATTTCATTGATTTTGAAATGTTAAAAGTAACAATTTAATCACTAACGCACATTGATAATTCCCCTTTCTGCACATCTATCATTACTCTTCCTGTGGCTAGGAAGGGTCTCCCCAAAATGATAGGTATCTCTTTATCTTCCTCCATATCTAGCATAATGAAATCAACAGGAAAGATAAATTGATCCACTTTCACTAGGACATCTTCTATAACTCCTTTAGGGTATGTTATTGAACAATATATTATCTGCAGAGTTACAGTAGTAAGGATATTTCTCTTAATCCCAATCTTTTGAATATTGATAATGACATAAGGTTAATGCTTGCACCTAAATCACATAAAGCTTTCCAATAAAATTTGTCTCCTATTACACATGGAATTGTAAAGCTTCCAGAATCTTTAAGCTTTTTAAGAAGCTTCTTCTAAATTATTGCACTGCACGCCTTACTAAGCGCAACAGTCTCATTATCTTCAAACTTCCTTTTCCTGTTGAGAATATCCTTCATGAACTTTACATAGCTTGACATTTGTTCTAAGGTTCTAGCAAATGGAATATTAATTGTAAGATTCTTAAATATTTTCAAAAATTTTGAAAATTGTTTATCTAACTTCTGCTGACGAAGTCTTTGAGGAAATGGAGGTGGTGGTTTTTCTAAATCAATTTTTTGTGGAGAAATAGGTCTCTCAGAATCTTTTGGAGCGTCCTCTTTTGATTCTTCAATTTATTCTCTCTCTACTTCAATTTCTTTTTGAACCCGACCTTCCAACTCTCTTCTGCTTCTACGTTGAACGGCTTTTACTTGTTCTTTATTTTGGTCTTTTGGGTTAAATTCAGTTTTATTAGGAAGTATTCCTTGGGATCTATTACTTAATGAATTTGCTATTTTCTCAAGTTGATTCTCAATATTTCTAATTGTAGCTTCTTGACTTTGTAATTGATTTCCCATTTGTAACACCACTTCTTCTATAGAAAACTTCTTCTCCTTAAACTGTGTATTACTAATGAAACCTGTAGGATAAGTAGATCTATAATTATTATTTTCTTGGTTGTTTCAATTTCTCAATGGGTTTCCTTGGTTATTCCCCCATTGCTGATTATTATCACCCGAATTGTTATTCCAGTTAAAGTTGGGATGGTTCTTCCAACTTGGGTTATAATAATTTGAATATGGGTTATTCTACTTATTATTTATGATATTCAAAGTTTCTAATGATGCTTGAGAATCTACCATTTGGCTTAATGAATTCTCTTCAATCATGAAAATTGGTTGAGAAAAATTCATTCCAAATTGATCTAACTTCCTTGAAATTGCAGCAACTTGATTTGCTAACATGGTAAATGCATCAATTTCATGAATATTGGCTACTTTCTTAGGATTTACCCTCTCAAAAGGCCATTGAAAATTATTGGTAGTCATTTCTTCAATTAAAGCATAAGCCTCATGAAATGGTTTTGACATCAATGAACCACTAGCAACGACATCAATAATTGATCTAAGAGATCCAACTAATCCATTATAAAAAGATTGAATTGTAACCAATCTGGTATAGCATGGTGTGGACACTTTCTTAAGAGTTCTTTAAATCTTTCTCATGT
Organism: Phalaenopsis hybrid cultivar; assembly: GCA_002079205.1. Classification (NCBI taxonomy): domain Eukaryota; kingdom Viridiplantae; phylum Streptophyta; class Magnoliopsida; order Asparagales; family Orchidaceae; genus Phalaenopsis; species Phalaenopsis hybrid cultivar. The sequence goes on along the minus strand of JXCR01136027.1, from coordinate 1,800 downwards.
TTCATAAATAGATTCCCCTTCAAACTGATTAAAAGATGTAATATCATTTCTAAGCTTTGCATTTTTTGATGGTAGAAAATATTTAGCAAGGAATTTTTGTTCTAAATCACCCCAAGTTCTGATAGATCTAGGTGCTAATGAATTCAACCACATCTTAGCTTTATCCCCCAATGAGAAAGGAAATAACCTAAGTCTTATCACATCATCTGATACATCATTGTATTTAAATGTAGCGCACAATTCTAGAAATTTGGCAAGATGTAAATTTGGATCTTCAGTTAGTGATCCCCCAAACTGATTATTTGATACAATTTGGATAATAACAGGTTTAAGCTCAAATGAATTAGCCACTACATTAGGTTTTTGAATACTATAATGAAGTTCATTATAATAGGGTTGGCATAATCTCTTAAAGGTTTAAACTCTTGATGAATTTCAGCATTTTGATTATTTTGGTCTGCCATTTCTGTAATTTTTTTAGATTTTTCAAATTTTATAATTTTTTTTGGTTATTCTAATTTTTCTAATAGTTCTTTCTAATTCAAAATCGTAGGACACTAGTCTTTCAGAACTTGAACTACGCATACACTAACATATAATAAAATAAAATAAAATGAACAAAACAAAATAAGATAAGATAAGATAACTTAAAGTTTAAATAAGACTTTCTAAAAATAGAAATTTGCTTTTAAAATTAATTTCTCCCCGGCAACGATGCCAAAAACTTGATCCCTGGGTACTGCTAATATGCAAAGTACAACAATAATTCAGATTATATTTCACTTATATTTCCTTACTTTGCAAAAATACCAAAAACTTGATCCTGAAGAAAAATAAGAATTAACTATTAATTTATATATATTGGGATACTACGCAAGTATACGTATCGTTATTAAGTAATATAAGATTTTTTTATTAAAACCTGAATATCGAACCCACAGGGAGAATACGCAATATGCACTATTGAACAACAAACTTTCTATTTTTAATAAAAAGATAATTATCTACATTAAAGATGATTTTTGAAGTAATGAAAATTTAAATATTTTTTTTATTTTCAATATTTTGATAGAACAATAACAATTTAAAAAGATAATTAGAGTTTTTGTAGAACAAAAGCACTAAATATGAAAATATCTTTCTTCTTGTTATGAATCAGTAATAAGTATAGGAATTCTATTGTAAAAGTATGCAAATTATGTTGTGTCAAATAGGAGCAATAATATTCTTTACCCTTACTAGATATGCTATAAAGAACATTGACTAATTTAAAGTTTGAATAGTTCTGAAGACCAGCTAGGTAGGGAAGATACTAGCTCTCACTCTAAAGTTCCCTCGATTCCCTCCTTAAAGTTTGAATAGTTCTGAAGACCGGCTAGGCAGGGAAGATACTAGCTCTCACTCTAGAGCAAAGTTTGAATAGTTCTGAAGACCGGCTAGGCAGGGAAGATACTAGCTCTCACTCCAGAGTTATTTGAATAGTTCTGAAGACCGGCTAGGCATGGAAGATACTAGCTCTCACTCTAGAGTTCCCTTGATTCCCTCCTCCTGGGGGCTAACATCTCGTATCAGAACCTAAAATAATAAATCAAGTTGGGGGCTTTAACTTGTCACTTTAAAGTCCTTTAACTCTACACCCTTCAATGAATATTTTCCTATTTATTTACACTCAATCATATAAACTATATTCTCATTCATACAACCATATGTGATTCTTTCCAATTATTAACTGAGACACTACTAGCCCGGTTCTTACATGTTCTCACAACAAATTTTAACATCTGGATTGGCCAAATCAAG
>JXCR01136025.1:17239-30481 GCA_002079205.1 Phalaenopsis hybrid cultivar | reverse complement strand
GTCTTAACTTGCCGGCTCGAGTCCATGAGCCAGATTCGGATTTCGTGTCCGTTGTCGGGTTTAAGTGTGTCTTAGCAGCGGGAAACCGCAATGGCATGCAGCTTAGATAACGCAGAACCCAGTAAGATTAGGGTCCGTTTGGTTCGGCGTTCTTGCTGCTGCGTGGTGCCACCCCACACCTATTAATGAAAATATGGGTGTTTGTTTCGGCGTGGCTCCCGCCGTTTCCCGCGGTATCGAGCGAAAGCCAAAAGCTAGGTAAGGCACGTTGCCCAGCTTTCGAAAGCATTTTTTACCCCTGGTGCCCCTTTGCCCTAGAGCGCGAGACTTGCGAGCTCGTCGTCCCTTCCCACCGTCTTCTTCCGCGAGCTTTGTTCCTGTGCGTCTCATTTCCTATTTCTCTTCTAGTTCTCGTGATCTACCAGCAAGGTTATGAAAGATTTTTCTCATCTTCCTTCCTCTGCCTCTTCTCGAAAGGTTTCCTTAGATCTGAAAGTTAGTTTTTTCGTTGCCTTTTCGATCAGGAAAATATATATGGTGGCCATATTTTACATAACTATTAATAACTAATTACCCTAAAATATAATTTATTACATTATTAATACGTTAAAGTTTTACTAATTTATTACATAATAAAATTTGTTTTTTGAATTTAAAAAATTTCACTTTTACATTCATCTTTTAAATATTTTAACTTATAAGGGCAGAATTGTCATTTTTCCAGAAACAGCTGCTCTGCAGCTATTTTCACACAGGTGCACCAAACAAACAATCAGTTTTCCTGCAGTTTCTTTCTCGCAGCAGCTTCCTAAGCCAGCACAGCTGCAACTGAAAAACTGGATAGCTGCACCGTGTGAAACAGACCCTTAGCTTCAATTTCGAGCTCTCCATTTTTTTTCATGTTTCATTTTTTAAACAGCGACGATATTTACTGAATTTTTTTAGATAGTTAGGACATGAGTTGCAATTTGAAATGAATTTTAGGAGTTGTTCGTCTTTCACTTTTCATCAAAATGAATTTTTTTATAAGCTTTCATGTTTGCTTCAATCAAACAGAACTTGTATGCTGTTTCAAATGAAGCCTTAGAGTCCTTAGATCATGTGATGATGCAATTTTCTCTCAATATTTAAAAAAAATAAAAAGTTTACATGCATATCACTCAAAATTGATGAAATTACATATTTCCCACTAAATAGTATATTTACAAATTTCACACCAAAAATACTTGATATCCAACGGAAATAACAGTTTGTTTGCTCCATCTAATCTCGCACCAAAATTAGCAGGAGTGGGTAATATATTTATGTGAAGAGGAGGAGAACGATGAGATCCGAAATGTTCGGTTTGCGGCTTTTTGTATGTTCGGTTTGATTCGTCTATTTTAGGTGATCTCGTTCATGTTTGGACCACACTTCTTGTAACTGTCTGGTACGCTATGAGTTTGGTTTAACTGCGAAGAAGGGCTAGATGTGGATCTTTATTTAAGGCTTGATGTGTGGTTGGATGTAGTGAAGGGGGCGTTGATTCGGTACAAAGTGTTGAGTAGTGGTGGAGCCTGGTACACTGCTTTATTAGAAGTCTCGGCATTTATTAAAGACACTTAATAAGCTTTAAGTGAATTCCTTTCCCTGATAATGACCATTATTATCTGTAGATAGATCTAGTCCTAGAGTAAATGAAAATACTAGATTCAGCGAGTCCNCACACCAAAATTAGCAGGAGTGGGTAATATATTTATGTGAAAGAGGAGGAGAACGATGTGATCCGAAATGTTCGGATTGATTCGTCTGTTTTAGGTGATCTCGTTCATGTTTGGACCACACTTCTTATAACTGCCTGGTACGCTATGAGTTTGGTTTAACTGCGAAGAAGGGTTGGGTGTATTGGCTGGTGGATGTGGATCTTTATTTAAGGCTTGATGTGTGGTTGGATGCAGTGAAGGGGGAGTTGATTCGGTACAAAGTGTTGAGTAGTGGTGGAGCCTGGTACACTGCTTTATTAGAAGTCTCGGCATTTATGAAAGACACTTAATAAGCTTTAAGTGAATTCCTTTCCCTGATAATGAACATTATTGTCTGTAGGTAGATCTAGTCCTCGAGTAAATGAAAATACTAGATTCAGGGAATCTATTATTGTGATTTGAAGAAATTCAAAATGTTAAGCCTCATTTGTCCTCGGAACTCCATTTTGTATTTTATAACCTATTGTGTAAACTAGGCATTTTGTATTTTTTTTTTTTTTATAGAATTTTCATTTTAAACTTTGTCGCTACGGACAAAGTTTCAGCAAGATGATTCAGTCCCAATTTCAGGATTGGAAAAAGGTTGAATCAAATTTTTAATTGTTTATGTTTGTCAAATTTTGTGTTGAACTGTCATCATTTTATTAAAAATTTTTTTCCCCTAGTTTTAAGATTCTGGGACCTGTTCATTTAAGAGTGTTTGAATGAACCGTTCTATAATTGAAGAAATGTTGGTCGTACTTTGCCAAAAAATGAAGTGGGCAAATTATACCTAACGAAAGAAGGGTGATTTGGCTTGTATGGGACAAAGGTCAGATCATTGATGTATGAGGACAACCAAAGATAGAGAGGGAAGGAATCCCAAGTGGAGTCGTTAGATAAAATTTGGAGTCGGAAGAATTCGGGTTCATGTTAGGGATTAACATCCTACTTTATAGAGATTGACGTCTAGGCACCNTTTTTTTTTTTTTTTTTTTTTTTTTTAGAATTTTCATTTTAAATTTTGTCGATACGGACAAAGTTTCAGCAAGATGATTCAGTCTCAATTTCAAGACTGGAAAAAGGTTGAATCAAATTTTTAATTGTTTATGTTTGTCAAATTTTGTGTTGAATTGTCATCATTTTATCAAAAGTTTTTTTCCCCTAGTTTTAAATGTAGGTCGTACTTTGCCAAAGAATGAAGTGGGCAAATTATACCTAACGAAAGGAGGGTGATTTGGCTTGTATGGGACACAGGTCAGATCATTGATGTATGAGGACAACCAAAGATGGCGAGGGAAGGAATCCCAAGTGGAGTCATTAGATAAAATTTGGAGTCGTAAGAATTCGGGTTCAGGTTAGGGATTAACATCCTACTTTACAGAGATTGACGCGTAGGCACCAGGCGGCCAACACTTACTTTTTGTCTTCTCTATTTTTAGGACCCCTGTAGATTGTTCTGGGTGCCAGGTTTTGGCTAGTTGCAATTTTAGCACTGAAAACCTTAGTTTTCAACCGAAGTGTTTGACGAAGGATTTTCTCGATTTGTAAGCTATGAGAGACTACATATGACTCAAATATAGACCCATAAATCCAAAAAAAAAAAGACATTTATGGATCTCACACCAAAGATTTTTTGTGCTAATTGGCGCTCTAAAATGTCACACGGGTATGACATTCAAAACCCTAATTTTTCTGGAAATGTCTACGGGAAGGTTTAACAGATCTCTTTGACCACTGGAGGTTCCAAATAGGCGGAATAAGGTCTTCAAACATTAGAATGATATCAAACACATCCCATATCATAAATGATTCCACCAAACGATGGACCCTTTCGGGCAAGACTGAGTCATCACAGATTCTAATTTCGTGACCCGAACATGTACCAGAAAATCCCATATGAGTGTCTTGGGTTACAATACACTAAGAAAAAAACAACAAATCATCTCAATTTAGGGGAGACCTTACACTCACGACATAAAAAATTGACGACAACTTCCTCCATAACTAATTATAAGTTCAAGTGTTACAAATCTACTAAAAATATTTTCCTTTAAAAAATTATGAACACTGTGAATCACATTTTTTTAAGGTCACTGCTTCAATCTAATTAGAGAAAGATTCTACTACTACAATGATATAAATCTTACTTGAATAAGACCCAAATTACCTCATGAAATATATTCTACAAACATAAAAAAATTCTACCTTCTAAATATAGTTTAAGGGCAACTAATATCTTCTAGAAATATTTTCTTCCATTTAACATTGATCACATTTCATAATATAATCATTAATGTCCTTAAATAGAGTGAATCAATAAATATAAATTATAATCTTAGAGGCAATTCTAAATCTTCCAAAATATCATTCAAATTCAGAATCATGACAGGGTTTAATAATCTCATTTATCTCTTTTAATATGGCATACCTTCTAATAACTTGATCATAATACTTTCTAGATAAATATGATTCATTTCAAAAATAAAATTTGACATCACAAAACAACTTCTTTATTTGATTATACAACAAATCAAAATGTATAGTATCACTAACCATATAGTTCACTGTGTCAGCATACTAAGGAACATTTTATTCCAAAATGATGAGGAACTGTTCATCATAAATGTTCTCGTTAATGTCTTCACGATGGTCAGAAGAATTTTCCTACTATAACGGGGAAAAAGGTTCGCTACGTGGTTTTCAATCCAGTTCCCATTGACTATCTTTATATGAAATTTATGTAACAAAAGTATCAAACAGAGCAATCAGGATTTGACATCGTTCTTAGTAAAAAGGTATTTAATTACATAGTGGTTGTCATGAACTTTAACTTTAGTGTCTATAAAGTATGACCTAAATTTGTCAAATACAAAGACTAATGTAAGCAACTATTTTTGTAAGGTGGTATATTTCACTTATGTTTTATTTAAAGTCATGCTTGCATAGAATGTCATATGAAAAATTCTATTTGTATGTTATCCTAATACTGTTTCTACAACACAGTCACTAGCACCATATATTAGCTTGATTGAAAGTTCCTAGTTTAGTATTATAATAACAAGTGAATTAACTTTTTTTTTTTAAACACTCAGAGGATGTTGTGCAATTTTCATCAAACTCAAAATGCACAATCTTATTTAATAAATGATATAACGATTTGAGTATCTTGAATAATCCCTTAATATATTTATGTTAGAATACTACGTGCGCATTAAAACTCTTAATCCCAATAACAATTTAAATATATTAAAGAAGTTCTTAATATATCTATGGTTGACGGTTGCGGGAGTGGGAGGTGTATGTTAGATTTACGGTGCAGTATCCTGTTGTTTAACTCCCCCTTCTCTAGACTCGAGCATCCTTCTTGCTCATAGTCTAGTACCCTCTCATGAGGGGATTTGGGCTCTATTTACAAAGTTCATGTTGCAAATAACGAAAGAATCCAAAAAAACTCTTGATCGGATGACCCGAAATGGTCCCCTTGATCGGACATCAATTGATAGACATTTGAGTGCCTAATGATGTTAAAATCAAGTGATATTGGGCTCGTTGGATTCGTCATACTGAGACGTTAGATTTGATTATAAGCATATCATATTTGGAATCCGACTTCAATTATGCCCAAAAAGCTTTCAAGTGCACTTTATTGCTTGATTCGATCTTGATTGGACTCGGACTGAACCGATTTTGGTACTGTTGGGTCTTTGTTCGGTCAATTTGATTATAAGTTTGCTAAAATCAAAATTTTAGATGACTTTTAATCGAAGGATTGGTGATTAATGGGGGAATTTGTTGGTCATTTTTCATATTTAATAGATATATTCAGTTTATATGAAGATGGATTGCTTCTTTCCCGATTCATGCAACATGGTATTTCAATCGCATATGCTCATTCTTTTTCAATATTTGAATGAGATTTATATACATATTACAGATTTTTTATATATTTACACGTCTAATATCTANAATCGCATGTGCTCATTCTTTTTCTCTATTTGAATGAGATTTATATACATATTACAGATTTTTTATATATTTGCACGTCTAATATCTGTTTTTCTTTGTGTCCAACATCTAAACTCTAGTATTTTTTTATCTGACATTTTAATCTTCAATAAAACATAAGGACAATTATTAAAATATTTTTTTTATAAAATAAAATACACATATATATGTATATAAGCACCAAATATAGTATACATAAATATTAAAGTATAAAAATTTGATATATAAATATAATAAAATATGCACTTAAAACAGTTGTAATTACATATTGCACAAGCAAAACACCATATTTATATATTCCACGCTCAAAAGCTCCCTGTTTATACTGCATTTCCTCTCCGCCTAATCTTGCGCCAAAATGACTTGCCCTATCCCAAGCTCTTTTCGAGTCATTCTTGCCTCCGACGGAGAAGCAATAGGCATGCATCTNATATAAGCACCAAATATAGTATACATAAATATTAAAGTATAAAAATTTGATATATAAATATAATAAAATATGTACTTAAATTCGTTGTAATTATATATTGCACACGCAAAACACCATATTTATATATTCCACGCTCAAAACCTCCCTGTTTACACTGCATTTCCTCTCCGCCTAATCTTGCACCAAAATGACTTGCCCTATCCCAAGCTCTTTTCGCGTCATTCTTGCCTCTAACGGAGAAGCAACAGGCATGCATCTCCCCTGTCTCTAGTACGTGCTTCCAAAAGTCACAATGACAATGTACTCTACATCAACACGACTCTTAAATTTGAACTTTTGTATTAGTTGTTCTCATGAAATAATTTCTCGATGCAATGACGACCCTTGTATTTTGAAAATGACAATAATAAAATAAAAAATTGGAATGAGAAAATTGCATAGACAAACACACAGACTTACGTCTACATCCACAAAGTTATAAAAGATTTTATTACTTTGAGAATTACACTGTTGATCATGTCGACTTAGTATTAGAAAAAAGCTTTCTCTCTTACTCTGTCTCTCTACTCGCAAGCCACCAAAGAAGAATAACACACATAAGGGAGCAAAAGCCTTGCGATGCTAACTGCCGAGAAGACGAACTGCTCCTTGCGATGCTAACAGTCCGGGAATTGAAGGACCACCTGCCTTAATTGCCAGATGCAAGGCAACAAAGGAAACCCATAACAGAAAAGAATTCACTTAAAGCTTATCAAGTGTAAAAACAACTGTTATAGAGGTTATAGATCCACCGACAGAATTCAACCTAAAATTCGACCAAGAGTTCTTTTTAATGTAGAGGACTCTAGTTGAAAAGGCCCTCGTTGTTAAGAGGACCCTCAACTCCATCATTGTTGGCCCTACCGATGAGTTTGAGAAAATTTATCTCAAAGGGAGGTCTGTCACTAAAGAGAAAGAAGGAGATTGTACTCCGCTGTCGTCTGTATTTGAGAATGGGTCCAACTCTAAGTTTGTGTCATTGATCCGTACTAGTAGAAGGAATAAAAACTGTGCTGCTTTAAAGAAAAAGAAAAAGAAAAAATATAAGTCTGAGGAAATGGGGCCTCCTCAGAACTCTCCTCTCTTAGAAGGGAGCATGTTCTACCCATTTCTGTTGCTCATGATGAAGAAGATGTTCAGATTGTTGTCAGTCTGTGTCGGCCCTTCGACCACCAGCAAGAAAAGAAAAAGCGCTCTTTTCTCTCAAAGATTTGTTGTGTTTGAAAAGCTTGTTCGTAAAGAAAGGTGCTCGATCACTAATGTTTTGCACATAATAAGATATGTGGTTTCCACAAATAAAGAAATAATCTCAAAAAAGAAAAAACCAAATTACAAGTATCACAAGTCTAATGCACCCCACGTACATACCAAACTCCGTTTGGGACCTAGGACACCAGACACGCCATTATTCCATAAGTACAGGTTTGTTCCCCTACGAAAGCAAAACCAAAGCCTTGTTCAACGCATGAGGAATTGCTGGTGAAGGTCATGTTGGCATCCGCCTATATGATATCGCTTATAAAACTTTTATGAGCTGGGGATCATGTCCACCATTGACGCGCTGACATGCCATCAAAGACACGTTGCCCCATACTCGAGAAAAATGTGCGGAGGTGTAAGCCATTGGAAAAAATCACCGACGATATAGAGTTACAATGCAAACATGTGACCACTGAGCTTAGTCCTCAAGATGAGACAAGACAAAAAATCAATCCGATTCAATCAAAGAAAAGTTAGAGAAGTTAAGAGCTGGTGTCACATAATTATCAAAGACATAGAAAGAGACTCTTAATAATGTGGGTGAGGAGTTTGTAGAAGTCAATCAAGATCTCATTCTTTTTCAGTCAAAAAACTGTGGGGGTTCTTCTGAATGGTCTTTGTAGTGATGTGCTCTGTTACAAAAATAAGCTTAATTTTACTTGGTTTAAATGAATTTCAAGATCCCTTTTTAAGGTATCATGTATTCTTGTTGTGACATATTATTCGTCGGTTCAACAGTACAAATCTTTAATTTTGTATTTCTATTATTTTTATTAGCTAATGTTTCATCTAACCGTTTGTGATTTGTGATTTTAAACCTTAAGAAAATATAAGTTTGAGGTATTCTGGGACGCTAGAGTCCTGTTTGCAATTATGAATTGCATTGTTCTCTACATACTTCACGACACGAGCATATTTATGAGAGAAAATTTTACAGATGTCAAAGAAAAAAGATCAGTAGAGGATTGTGACTGCTTTAACGGGACGTATCCGTTAGACAATTTCATATCAAATAGTGATCAGACATTGAGAGTTTCTTTGGAGAAAAAATTATCTCGTGAAATTGATCATTTGCATTTCAAATTCAATATCATGATAATGTTAATTGTTATTTTAATAATTTTATTTTTAATTTGACTTATTATGGTACTCACTGTTTAGTGAGATGTTTATTCTTAGTTATAATGTTTATACTCATATATATATATTTGGAAATGTTAAATCTAATTTCTATTTTATGCATAAGTAATTTAATCTGGATTTATTATGTTATAAACAACAAAACAATATAGTGGCGAAATTTATTTTTTATCATAAATTATATGCGCCAAAAAGAAAAAAAAAAAAATTGTAGAGGCCTCAAATAGCTAAGAAAAAAAAATCAAATAGCTATGNTAGAAGGAGATTGTACTCCGCTGTCGTCTGTATTTGAGAATGGGTCCAACTCTAAGTTTGTGTCGCCGATCCATACTAGTACAAGGAACAAAAACTGTGCTGCTTTAAAGAATAAGAAAAACAAAAATTATAAGCCTGAGGAAATGGGGCCTCCTCAGAACTCTTCTCTCTTAGAAGGGAGCATGTTCTACCCATTTCCGCTGCTCATGATGAAGATGTTCGCTAGATTGCTGTCAGTCTGCCTCAACCATTCCACCACAAGCAAAAAAAGAAAAAAATGCTCTTTTCTCTTGAAGATTCGTTGTGTTTGAAAAGCTTGTTCGTAAAGAAAAGTGCTTGATCGCTCAGGTTTTGCACATAATAAGATATTTGGTTTCACACAAATAAAGAAATAATCTCAAAAAAGAAAAACCAAATTACAAGTATCACAAGTCTAATGCACCCCACGTACCTACCAAACTCCGTTTGGGACCTAGGATACCGGACACACCATTATTCCATAAGTGCAGGTTTGTTCCTCTACGAAAGCAAAACCAAAGCCTCGTTCAACGCATGAGGAATTGTTGATGAAGGCCATGTTGGCCGCCGCCTATATGATATCGCTTACAAAACTTTTATGAGTTGGGGATGATGTCCACCATTGATGCGCTGACATGCCACCATGAGAAAAATGTGCGAAGGTGTAAGCAATTAAAAAAAATCACCGACGTTATAGAGTTACAATGCAAACATGTGACCACTAAGCTTAGTTCTCAAGATGAGACAAGACAAAAAAACCAGTCCGATTTGATCAAAGAAAAGTTAGAGAAGTTAAGAGCTGATGTCACATAATTATCAAAGACATAGAAAGAGACGCTTAATAACGTGGGTGAGGAGTTTGTAGAAGTCAATCATGATCTCCTTCTTTTTTAGTCAAAAAACTGTGGGGGTTCTTCTGAATGGTCTTTGTAGTGATATGCTCTGTGACAAAAATAAGCTTAATTTTACTTGGTTTAAATGAATTTCAAGATCCCTTTTTAAGGTATTATGTATTCTTGTTGTGACATATTATTCGTCGGTTCAACAGTGCAAATCTTTAATTTTGTATTTCTATTATTCTTATTAGCTAATGTTTCATCTAACCGTTTGTGATTTGTGATTTTAAACCTTAAGAAAATATAAGTTTGAGGTATTCTGGGACGTCTAAAGTCCTGTTTGCAATTATGAATTGCGTTGTTCTCTACATACTTCATGGCATGAGTATATTTATGAGAGAAAATTCTACAGATGCCAAAGAAAAAGATCAGTAGAGGATTGTGACTGCTTTAACGGGGCGTATCAGTTAGACAATTTCACATCAAATAGTGATAAGACATTGAGAGTTTCTTTGGAGAAGAAATTATCTCGTGAAATCAATCATTTGCATTTCAAATTCAATATCATGATAATGCTAATTGTTATTTTAATAATTTTATTTTTAATTTTACTTACTATGGTAGTCAGTGTTTAGTGAGATGTTTATTTTTAGTTATAATGTTTAAACTCATATATATTTTTTGAAATGTTAAATGTAATTTCTATTTTATGCATAAGTAATTAAATCTTGATTTGTTATGTTATAAACAACAAAATAATATAGTGGCGAAATTTTTTTTTTATCATAAATAATATGCACCAAAAAGAAAGAAAAAAAAAATTCTAGCGGCCTCAAATTGCTAAGAAAGAAAATCAAATAGCTATGATATGGGGTCTAAATCATTTCATGCCCGGCAAAAGGAATCCGATCCGGAGCATAGATCACCTGATCTACGGTCCCGATATATTTTGGTGGGCCCCCACCTAAATTTTTTTTTTATAAAAAAATAAAAATAATCGTGGTAGATCAGGATCTGCGGTTTAGGCACGCAATAATCTCTCCGGCGAAAGGTCACCCTTCCATCGTGTGTGAAGAGCTCGAGGCGTCGAGGGAGACTTCTTCATTTCGTCTCGCTGAACTCGAACCGTAGTTGACGAATGTCTCCCAAAAAGGCGCTTGCAACCGCGTCGGCGTCAGCTGGTATGCTCCGCCGTATTCGATCATCGCTCCTGGGCAGCAGTGGCGGCGAGGGCGCGGGGCGATGGACCACCCGAGGGCACGAGGAACGACCGAAGGGCTATCTGTTTAATCGCCCCCCTGNTTTGAAAAGAATTGTTATAGCACCATAAAAATTATTACCGAGAGTTACACCAATTTTCTTTAGTGTTGATACGATCCAAAACCAAAAACAACGAACAACTGTGACAAAATTGCGATAGATATGTAGAAAAAACTCAAACGAGAGCTGCTTTTATGAAAACCAAAGAAAACTAAAAAAGATAAAATGATGATCTATTGTTTGAGAGGTTGATTGTCTCTCCTCAAACTGTAGACATCACTAGGAACACCACTAGGAAAGAAGGAAAACTGCAGCCAAGAAAAAGCAGAACATTAAAAAAACTCTAGCCCCCTTTTCCTCCTAAATACTCCCCTAGATCTTTTCCAAACTTTTCCCCCCAAATCCTCCTTAATTCCTTTCCTTCTATAAGTTAGCAGTGGCTTTGCGACTTCCGCTTGGGCGCTGACATTGTGCTCCGTATCCCGCGACTAGGTTGTTCCTCTTAAATAGGCCGCCTATTGCTTTGGCTTGGGCTGACCGGTCCAGACCGGTCCTCCCTGTACTAGTTCAGCTGTAGGGGAGAGCTTGTGTGTACAAAACTCCCCTCCCAAAGAGGCACCTTGTCCTCAAGATGGAAGGATGAAAACTACTTTTGGATCCCTTCATAAGGCTCCCATGTAGTTTCATAGTATGAAAGATCTTTCCACCTAATCAATACCTCCTTTAATGCCGCCACCCCTCGACGTACGCCTTCAACCTCTAAAGCTTCTAGAACCACCTCCATGTCCTCTTTCAGCGTTGGCAGTAGTGAAAACAACGGTGTATGATCTTCGGTAGCATGCCTCAATCGAGAAACATAAAACACGGGATGTATTGTCAATGATGGTGGTAGCCTCGAAAGGTAGGCCACTGCTCCAATGTGTGTCGTAATCTAATAGGGTCCAAAATATCGCGGAGAAAGTTTCTCGTTCCTCCTTGCCAACGTCTTCTTCCGATGGGGCCTCAACTCTAAGTAAACCATGTTCCCAGGCTTGAATTATATTTCCCTGCTATGTCCATCTGCCTTCCTCTTCATGATCTGTTAGGCTCTAAGTAGACGCATATTGAGCTTTGCCAATATTCAGTCTTTCTCCTCCAAATATTGGTCAATACTGGATGCCGGGGTGGTGCTTTGCTCGTTATGTATCGGGTGAGGTGAATCTCGACCAAACAAAATCTTGAAAGGGGTGGTATATGTCGCGGTGTGGTATGAGATATTATGCTAATATTCTACTCGTGCAATCCACCTGGCCCACAGTTTCAATGTATCCAATACAAAGCAACACAGATATGTCTTCACACTCCTTTTGAACATCTTCGTCTGACCATCTATCTGTGGGTGATATGCGGTGCTTCACTTAAGGACCGTTCCCCGTAACCTGAACAACTCATTCCAGAAATGCCTAAGGAACCTTTTATCCCTATTTGATATAATTAATTATGGTACTCTGTGCAAGCGAACAACTTTCCATATGAGTACTGTGGAATTACGCTCATTATTATTTTTTTAATTCTATTTAGTATTTGCTATATTTAGTCATAGTATAAAAAGGGTAATTCCTTAATTTTAGATATTTATGTTTATTCCATAATTATAGGAAGCTTTCTTTCCTCTTTTTATCTCTTGTACTTGCCTATTTATAAATGAATTATCTATGTATTCAGTGAGAGAAAAGATTATTCAAAATTCACATGGTATCAGAGTCTCTCCCGCTCGGCTCGATCACGGCCCTTCTCTCCCGCGATCGTCGTTACCGAGCGTTGCTCTAGTTTGCGCCTGCCCCGATCGTCCGCATCCGAGCGCCGCTCCTCGACCGATTGCGCCTCTCTCCGATCGTCTGCGTCCGTGTCCGATCGTGCTTCTCCCGCGATCGATCGATCGTCCTTCTCCTGCGATCGATCGATCGTCCTTCTTACGCGATCATCCGATCGTGCTTCTCCCGCGTTCCGCTTCGCATCGGGCTTCTTCCGCGACCGAGCACAGCCAGTTCCACCCGTGCTCAATGACTAAATACGACCATGCCTGCAACTCCTCCTCCACTAGTGATGTCACTTCTAGCCACCCCTTCGCGGCTGGGTCTCCATTGCCCAACAATTCAGACAATAATTCTATCCTCATTACCAGCCACAAACTCACCGGCCAGAATTACCTCCAATGGTCGCAGTCAGTCATGATGTTTGTATGCGACAAAGGCAAAGATGACTACCTCACTGGTGATGCTCCAGCTCCGATGAC
>JXCR01136021.1:11619-34358 GCA_002079205.1 Phalaenopsis hybrid cultivar | reverse complement strand
GTATATATATATATATATATATATATATATTGCTAAATCTCTTTCTTGCAATCGACAAATAGATTTTTGGTAGGAGTACTACTTTCTAACATTAATTTGCAAAAAAAAAGAAAATACTGCATTTATCTTTCACTTTCAATTTTCCTGACGTCTAGAAAATTTTTTTCTTGAAAACAGTGATCCATGATATATGAAGCACACTTCAAAAAAATCCCGTGTCTACTCAAAACCACCCCAATACATGCTCACTATGCTAGGAGTCATATCTAATGTCTTTTGGATTCGGCTGAAATAGTTCTCTTTGGAGATTATTTCAGGCTATATTAAAAGGACCAGGGGACTGAATTGGCACTTTTTCGACTAAGACTAAATTGTACACCTGTAAATAATCAAAGAATTATTTTGACACTTTTCTCTATTGGGAATTCTATTGGTATGTTTATTGGCCCATGTTAGATGTTTTATTATTATAGCAAATTTAGTTCCTTTCGCAAATAAAGAATTTAGTTTGGGACTATAATAAAAACATTGGAATTGATCATATAGTCTAAGGCCGGGGTTCTTTGTTGAGACTTCAAAATTATCATTTCTCCTTTTTCGTGGTTGTCTAAGAAATAATTCAACTAAAAGAAATCTACCATTATCAAAAATCTCAAATCCAAATTTGTCGAAAGCAGCAAGAAAACAATTTATCATTGCAAATTTTATTAGTGTCATCATTTGAAATTAATTTTATTTATTGTATAATATTAGCTAATTTTAGATTTAATTATGGCCTATGAGGATGTGTTCTCTTTAATCGTGGTTCCTGATTTGGGTGGATTCTCATTTAAGTTAGTTTAAATGATTGGGTAGGTTTTCCTATTAGGTTTTAATTTGATTAGATTAATAGAAAATGTGAGATTAGCTAATTGAAATTGTTGATTCCATAGTTTATCGATGTAAAGGCTTATTAAGCTACAAACTTGTAGCTAGAACTCTTCTAATAGAGTTGTTTCGATAGAAGTGATTTTTACCATCTCACAATTACACCCATAATTCATACGACTCATTAAGTTTGTTCAATTGGTGGAGCATATCTAATCACTTTCACAAGAAGTTGTGCTTTTTAAACTTTTAGCTTGGTTTCTATGGCACATGTTCTAGTAACAGGACTCCTAGACACCTATAGCGAATCACTACAATTTTTCATTAAATGTGCTGAGAATTTCTTTTTAAATTAAATTAAACCAATTAGAAGTGGCCAGGTGGATAATTATGTATATAAATATTAATACCTGGGGCATTTAATGAAGTTTTTGATTTAATAACATGTAATATCGTAGCTTTTACTTTTCTGCTTATTAGATGTTTAGTAACTTATGTGTGATGCAAATGCAATTAGCAAACTATAAAAGAGGTTATCTCTTGATCCAACAAGGCTTAATTTGGTTAGAATTTTTTTTCCATTTTTTAACTTTGATTGATGCCTTACTTTCCATTATCTTATTTCATCTTAAATATCATTTTTATTGGCTCTACGGGCTTAATATTGGTTTAATATAAAATTTTGATTGCTCGTTAAATTTGTTGTTGATATTAAAATTTTTAATATTATAAGTATTTATGTTCATCAAGTAGGTTTGAATATATGTTCAAAAGAAAAATTTTGGAACAACTTAAAAGAAAAAAATATAAAGAATAGCTCTTGAAGAAAAATTTTATTAGAGAAGATTTAAATGAACAAGTTGGTAGAATGGTAGATGTTTTTAGAAATATTCAAGAAGTCTATGATTTTGGAGTGACTAATGAAGAATGTAAAGTCATATTAGATTATGTTTTAACTTATGATTTTGTTATTGTTAGTCCATAATTTAAGAAAATATTTGAGCATATTATTACTTAATAAGAATAAATCTAATAAAACATAAATTGATTTTTTTATATGAAAACTACATCGTTAAGATTCTAAGAATTATAAGATTATTTCAAGTGAAATTTATTTTTACGAGTAAACTTCAAAATCATAAGATTTGGGATAACCATGAAGCAGTTAATATGTTTGATAGAATAATGAGTACTATTAAAAACTACAAAAAATGTGCTTGGAGAATCAAAAAATTCTTACGAATAAAACTAGTTGATCATTAAATAATAATGTGCAATAAAAGATACAGCAACAACAACAAACCTTTATCCCACTAAGTGGGAGTCGACTACATGAATCCATTTTCTCCATTGCATCCTATTGAGAGTTATATTTTCATTTAATTCTAATAAATTAAGATCATTTTTTATACAATATACCCAAGCCTTTCTAGGTCTACCTTTGCCTTTCTTAACATAATTTGAATCTAAAAACATCTACTCTACAAATCAAATCATCAGATGGTCGAAGTTTAATGTGACCAAACCATCTAAGACGACTCTCTCTAATTTTGTCCGTCGCTAGAGCTACACCAACCTTGTCACGGATATATTTATTTCACATTTTGTCTCTAATTGAAAAGCCACTCATCCACCTAATCATTCTCATCTCGGCAGCACTTAACTTAGTTTCATGCTTCTCTTTTATAGGTCAACATTCAACGCCATAAAGCATTGCAGTTCTTAGTACCATCTTATAAAATTTTCCTTTCAGTATAAGCGATACTTTTCTATCACACAGTAGGCCTGAAGCATTCCTTCACTTCAACCAACCCCAGCTTGAATTCTACTAATAACATCCCCATCTATATCACCATCACTTTCAACAATAAACCCAAGATATCTAAAGCATTCACACCTATTAATAATTTGATCACCCATAGTTACAATTTTGTCACTGGAGCTACTACTACTAAAATTACATTCTATGCATTCAGTTTTAGTTCATCTCAAACGAAGGCCTTAAGACTCTAATGTAGACCACCATAATTCAAGTTTTTCCTGAGCTTTCTCTCGTCTTATGCACGAGCAGGATATCATCGACAAAAGCATACAACAAGGTACATCCTCCTGTAAATGTCCAGTAAGAGCATATATAACTAAATAAAAAAATGGACTTAAAGCCGATCTCTGATGTAATCCAACAGAAATATGAAAATATTTGGTCAATCCTCTTGTGCTAACAAATGTAACAGCTCTAGTATACATACCTTTAATGACTTGAATATAAGCCATATCAACACCTTTCTTCTCAAGAAATCTTCAAAAGATATCTCTTGGAACCTTATCGTAAGCTTTTTCTAAATCAATAAAAACCATATGCGCAAGAAAAGATAAAAAATAAAGAATTTTGTTATAAAATTGACTTAAAAGTAAAAGCTCACATAATTGAGAAAAATATAAAATGGCTCATAGAGAGTTTAAGAGAGCAAAATTATGATGCTAAGAATTCTATTTTTAATTACATTTATAATAGATTAGATACTAAAAAGGTGAAAGATAAATGTATAAGATAATCAAGCAAAGAGATAAGAAAAATAAAGATTTAGTTTGGGTGTATTAAGAATAAAAATAAAAAAAAATCTTTGATGAGGATACTCAAAATAGGTGGGTAAGATAATTTTGATGAATTTTTCAATAAAGATTATCAAAATACGATCGACTTTAATGATCTTAATATCGTAAATAATAACAAAAATTTTATTTCCACGATCGCATTAGTAAAAAGAAATTTGAAAAGGCTTTAAAGAAAATAAAGTGTGCAAAAGAAGTAAGACGACACTATTTTAATAAAAATATCTAGGACATTTGCAACTTTTTTGGCTAACTAAACTTTCTAATATTTTCTTAAAAACTAAAATGATGTCTGATGACTGGAGAAAGAGTTTATTGATTCTTATTTTTAAGAATAAAGGGGATGCACAAAAGTGTGTAAATTATGGAAGAAGTAAGTTAATGTGTCATACATTAAATTTATGAGAGCAATTGAGCATAGTTACGACATGATGAAGAAAAATTTCTCAAAATCATTTTGGATACATGTTGGGCAAGTTTATATAAAAGTTATACATTTAATGAGAGGTTTGATAAAGAAGTATAGAGAGAGTAAGGAGGATTTACATATGATTTTTGTTGATTTAGAAAAAGCTAATGGCAGGGTTTTAAGAAAAGCAAGTTGGAGAGTTCTAGAAAAAAGGTATCGATATTTTGCTTACATTGAATTCATTATTGATATGTATATTAGATCCGTCACTTTTTTTTTAACAAAAGGAGAATTGACCATATATCTTTCTTGTGGATAAGACAAGAGAGAGATAAGAAAAAACATGACTTAGAGTCCAAAGGCTTTCTTTTGAGTAGATCTAAAACTGAATACATGAAATGTAATCTTAGTAAAAATAGATCTAGTGGCGGGGTTGTAATAATGGGTGATCAAAAGATTAAAAGAAGTGAACATTTAAGATTTCTTGGGTTTATTGTTAAAAGTGATGGTGATATAAATGGGGATGTTATTAGTAAAATTCAAAGTGGATGGTTGAAGTGGAGGAACGCATAGGGCCAAGTGCGTGATAGAAAGTACCACCAAAATTTGAAGGAAAATTTTATAAGATAGTAGTGAAACCTGCAATGTTATGGAGCAGAATGTTGGCTTATAAAAAAGAAGCATAAAATTAAGTGTTGTTCAAATGAAAATGCTCAGGTGTATGAGTGGCTTTATAGTTGGCAAATACGAAACGAATATATCCATGAAAAGATAAGAGTAGCTCTAGTGATAGATAAGATTAGAGGGTCACTATAGATGGTTCAGCCACTTTAAATGTCGACCATCTGATGGCCCAATTAGGAGAAAAGATGTTTTAGATTTGACTTATGTTAAAAAAGGTAGAAGTAGATCATAAATTATAAGTAGAGTGACAGCTCAAATAAAACCAAATCAAAGAAAGTAGGTTGTTTATCATACAAGGAGAAGAGATATTTGTGGACTACTATAATCCCCTTATAAAATATTACTCAGGACAGAGCTAATAATACAATAGCACACAAATTGCAACCTGAAGTGTGCTCATAGGATCAAACTAATATTAAAGGTTTCCAATCCACGTGCTAATAATTTCTAAATACTAAAATGAGCAAGACCCTGGGATAACAAATTTTAATAATGTCGACCTTGACATAACTTCCAAATAAATACAAAATATATCTTAAATCTTCTACAAAAGCAATCATAATCTCTTTCATAAAAAAATTTGAAGATCGACAGTGAATATCAACCAAATCTAAGAATTGCTCAAACTTTATAATGGGGAGTGTCTTAGTCAACATATCAGTAAGGAGCTAATTTTACAAACAAGAATATCACTACAATTTCACGAATGAAGTGATAACAAAAATTATTATATATAACTCTTTTATGAAACATCTAATCTTTAGTACGACAAATAACACTCAATAAGAGATCTACGTGTTAATCTTTAAGCTGCACTAAGCTTTTCAAATAAATATTTCAACCAAAGAACTTCTTTACAAGGTTCAATAATTATCATACACTCAATTTCAGTTGTAGGAAATGCACAATAGTCTGTAAAGTGTTCATCCAGATAATCGTACAACCACCAACAGTAAAGAAATCTTGTAAGTCATCTCCTCCTAAAAAGGTTTCCAATAAAGTCTAAATCAACTTAATTAATGATTCTATCTATAGTCCTAAATTTTAAACAAGCATCTTTTAATCTAATCAAATATATAAGGATCCAATGACTTGCTTTCAATTCACCCTACTTGGATTGCTCGAGTACCCACTAACTGTACTGACTCATCTCTAATAAGTCTTGACAAAAATATGCTATAGCATGCATAAGAGATCCCACTCCTCTAGAATATAAAGCTCCAATCAAACTCAATCTCACATCTAATCGTGAAGAAAATGCTGATAAAAGTTTGACACATTCGGCTAATTGAGTACTAATAGGCTTGAAATTTTGCATAGTAAAGTTCTGAAGAATTTTCTCAATATATATATATTTTTTTACTCGGAAATAATTTGCCTATCTTTCTATCCCTATGAATCTCCCTGTTGAGGATCTTCTTTATAGTTCTAAAATCTTTCATCTCAAACCAACTACTATATTAAGAATCAACTTATTAATTTTTTTATTTATTCTAGATAGCTATCAACATATCATCAACATATAAGAACAAATAAACAAAAGATTAATCATTATTCCACTTGAAATAGACACAACTATCATAACTAATGATGTTAACTGATAAGTGATCATAAAGGAGTCAAACTTCTTATAGCACTGCCTAAGAGACTTTTGAATCATAAAAAGACTTCTTTAACAAGCAAACATACACTACTTTTCCTGTAACAATAAACCCTTAAATTGCGACATATCATATCTTCCTTAAACTCTTCATACAAAAAAAAATCGTTATTTTTTATTGTCAAGCTTAAGCTCAAGAATAGCCATTATATCAAGTAAAACTCAAACTAAATTATGCTTAACAACTAGAGAGAATATATTTGTAAAGTCCACACCTAAAATTTGACTTAATCCCTTTATAACTAGTATAGTCTGGCCTCTGGCATCTTCAACTCATAGTGTATATTTTTCTTAAACACTCATTCATCGTGAACAACTTTCTTTGTTTATATACACTCAACTAAATTCCAACTACTATCCTTTTATAGAAATTTTATCTTCTTCTGCATAGCAATTAACCATTTATTAGAATCAATTATATCAATTATTTGTATAATTATTTACCAACCCACGTAGTGAGATTAAGGCTTTGTTGTTGTTGTTTTTGTTGTTGTTGTATTTGTATAATTAAATGGTCCTTCACTATAATTAATATTTTTAGCCACTATTAGAGCATAAGCAACTAAATTAACCTTGTTATACCTCTATGGAAGCTTAAATTATTTTCATGTTCTATGTTTGGCAATATAATATTATAATAGTTGTTTTCATTATCATAGGGAAATAGCTTCACAATGCTATCAAAATTTAACTGGTCTTAATATGAACATGTCTCAATCAAAAGTTCACTTGTCTACTAGACCCCTCCTAACAAATATTACTAGATCTAATAAAAGGTGCGTAACATGACAAATTCATCAAAAACAATATTTCCACACATGATTTTTTTTCCACCATAACATGTAATCTTAGTATTATAAGACAGTCCAACATTATTTTTCTCTTCCTTCATGACAAGAGAGCAATTGCTGGCCTTCAAAACTCCAAATTCACTAGAATATATTCATTCTAGCATTAAGAATAATTACAAAAATTAAATCCATTAGCACAATACTCTTAAATAGTGTTTCATATGTTGAAACCCACTAAAAATTTATGAAACTTATAAGCCAAATAAAAAATTCAATCAATATATAATTCACTATTAGAGACAATTTATAGTTCACCGCCACTAATAACTTCTTTGCTAACACAAGTTTTAGCAAAAAGACCTTATTGTTTTCCCTTCTTATTAATAGTCACTTTTTTATTCTTATTTTGTGGTTTATAACACTTAGATTTGATGTACTATTTCTTCTTGTAATAATTACAGATCTTATTTCTTATTCTTATAGTCTACCCTACATATCAACACCAAAACACTCAAGACAATAGACCTTCTCCTTGAATAATAGGTTCATCCATAAGCTATTTCATCTTCTCTTAAAAGAAAAAAGAAAACATAATCTAAAGTAAATGTCATTTGATCATATAAGATGATATATTTAAATGCTGCATATGATGAGGGCAACGAATATACCAAAATTAACATTAAATCTTCTTCGTCATACTTAACCTTCATTTCCTTTAAATCATTTTTTTTTAAAAAAAAAGTAGTTAGAAGATCTACAAGAGATGTGCTTTCAGCTATTTTATTGGTAGGGTTGTTACATTTGGTTCGCAAGTTGGGAACGGGGCTGACCCAAAATTAACTTGACCAAATCTATTTGACCTGAACTCGAGCTGAAAATTAAATAAGCTAAATGTAAACAATCGAAAACCACTGACCAAAACCTAACCGGTATAAGCTGTTTAACCAAAAAAAAAAAAGGGTCAAGTTTGAGTCAATTTCGAGTTAAGCATGGGTCGATTTTAGGTTTGAAAAACAATTTCAAGTTAATTTCAGGTTAGTGGGTGAGTTTCAGGTTAATTTCAAGTTGATGGGTTAGTACTCAACCCAAAAAATTAAACGGGTTAGAATTCCTAACTCAAATTCAACCTGAGAATTCTTCAAGTCAAACCAAACTCGAATTTTTTTTAAGTCAAGTTCGGGTCGAGTTGACGTATCTGATCAAATACAACTTGTTGATGAGATTTTTCAACGTGCACAACTATTCAAATTTCACCCATAACATATCAATATCTTCTCCTTAAAATATTTTATAAAATCTAATTTGACAAATAAATATGTATCTAATATATAGAGGCTGCTTCTCTCCTGGCATACAATATGATGGCATCTTGTTAAATCCTAACATCGCACCATCTAAATTAACCTTTGCCAAAATTTTTAACACCTTAACCTGCCAAAGTAAGAATATGGTGTTGAAATTAAAGAGCAAAATGTCTTTATTATTAACATCGTCTAAAAAAAATGTTGCTTTAATACCACATGCTATAAATTTGAAGTGATGAGCAATAAAAGAAATTAGCACATAAATTTTATGTGAAAACCCCAAGATGAAAAAGATATCAGCTAGATGAAGAGAATTCACTATAGTAAAGAAAAAGTTATAAGTGGTGAGTGTCAGCTCACAAAAGATCGAAGCAAAAAAAGGGGTGGTTCATTATCCAAAGAGAGAATGTATTTATAATCTTCTATAACGGCCCTTACATTGAGAATATACAAGAGGGGCCAATGAAACAAGAGCACAATGATTGCAATATAAAAAAGATTGTTATAAGATTAATTCAATGGTAGAGGCATTCAATATGTGCTCATAATTTTCTATTAAAACGAGCGAGACTCACAGAATTTGGATCCCAATTTTTTAAATGATGAGAGAAAAATAGTAGATTCATGGCAGCCTAGTGATGGGTAGAATAGGGTTTCAACTAGGAAAAAAGTAGCAAACCAGAAATTCAACCAATGTCTCTCTCTCTCTCCAATCCAACCATCTGCTTGCCTTCCGGAAGACCTAAACTCTGATTAGGTTTGAGGCTATTATCATCAGATCCTATTCATCAATGCCTGTAACTATGTTTATCAGTTCATCTATGCACAATGTTTAATTACAAAGGATAATGTAATAGCAGTAAGTCTAGGGCATCAACTCTCCACATGAACTATCCTCCACCTTCCTTGCTCAGTATCCGCCCAATTAACCGCCAGCGATGATGCCTTATTCCAGCAAGGCAGCACCCCGATCAATCCTAAATTATCGCAGGCATCGACCCCTCGGTTACGTCAATATGGGACCTCATCACACAAAATGCTATTTTCAGATCACTAGAAAACGAGACGAAGAAAATGTTCTCAAACAAACTACAAAAATAAAATCGACAATAAAAAAAGAAATTCTCCACGGATTAGGAACTTACCACCATAGAGCCAGACAGCAAACTGCAAAAGAAAGCGAAAGATAGTACTCTTAATCACCATGACGATAAAAAATTCGACAGTAAAAAGCGGATAAAAAAACGAAAAAGAAAAGGGATTATTAAGAATACAAGCCTTACATGGAAAATCAGCCCGGATGGTGCTCATAAGATCTGTATGCCATAGATTCCGGTAGCTCTGCCGGAGCTGCATCTTCTCGAGGGAAGCCTGGGACGCCATAAGCTAAGCTCCAACCTCAGGCGCCGGAGATAATGAATGATCAAAAGCTAACCAATGAAGCGAACAAGATCTGCAAAACAGCGGCCCATATCCTGCGCTGGTTAAAAAAGGAGGATTCGGGAGAACGAGAAGACGTCAGCTTGGTTCTTGATTGGAAAATTCCACCGATTTCCCAAAAATTAATGCAGGGAGAGAGTTGAGAGGGAGTCTCGCGTGGACTAGGATCGCGGAAAGGGGGTAACTTACGAAAAAAGAAACCACCATTCGCAACGCGTATTTGTTATAAATCGTATGGAAAAAAATTAATTCTACGGCTACCTAAATTCACGACTCGGGATATCTACAAATTATTTACAAAAAGAAAGCCCGGAAGAGGGAAAATATTTGTACTTATGTACGCAGTGCTGTGTACATCAGGATTATTCAGGGGTACAGTAGATTTATATTTGGGTTATAACTCATGTAATCTTTCTGTAATTTCTTTGTAACTTCCGTGTAACTTTTTTGTACCTATGAAATTACATAAACGCAGAACTCATTTGTAGGTTACAGGGAGGTTACATAGGAGTGTACCCCCTGAATAACTCCATGAACGTACGCAGCGCTACGTAGATCTTATATACACAAATATTTTCCCCGGGAGAGCGAAGGAAAGAAGCCTTACTAATTCCCAAGAGTCCCAAGAGAGTTGTAACCTGGTTAGTTTGAGCTAATCTTATTTTGATTTAATTTGAGCATCAAGTAGAGGCTCACAAACATATTTATTTATTATGAATAAGTAAAAAATAAATAAATAAGTGAAAAATAGAATAAGCATTTAAAAGATAATTAATAAGAAATAATTTAATATAAAATGTTAATTATTATTTTTTAACATCTTTAATAATTTAAAAAAATTATAAATTTTTATATTTTTTGAGTATAATGTATATTTTTTGGTTATTTATTTTAAAAACTAAACTTTTCAGGAGTTAACGAGTCGAGAGAGAGAGAGGGTTGGCTTGAACTTAGCATGTTAGCATATTACGCTCTATTTACGAACCACTCATCAAGCCAAGCTCGAGCTAGCTCCAGAGCCCACTAAGCTCAGTTTCACCCCTAGTGTATACAGCAAAAATGCCAACATGAATCTCAAAAGATCGAGCAACTACGATGGAGTTTATGGAGACTGAAGTCCGTGCCAAAGAACGAGGTAGACTTGTCAAGTAGTTGGTCGACCACACAGCAAAATTGATCGAGTGCGGTCAACTAACTGATCATCTAATGATTGACCATCAATCGAGCTACCTCGATCGAGCGGTCGACGACTTTAATCAATTAATTGGATACCCTCGACAGAAGTGATCTGATGTATATGGTTGGTTGACATAGCCGGCCAAACCTGAAACACCCGATGATCGACAGACTCTATATCTTCTTTGTATTATAAAATAATTTTTATTCGAAAGAGAGGTCAATTCAGTTATTCGAGCGGTTATAATACTGGTTCTCTCCTTTTTATGTAACTGGATTTTGAGACCCCTATAAGTAGGTTGTCATGACATAAACGAAGCACAGATCATTCTCTCTCTCTCTCTCTCTCTCTCTCTCTCTCTCTCAACCCTATCTCTCGGGGCGTATTTATGAAAAGACATGTTAGGATTCAACATCCTAAAAGGTGATGCGGTGAGATGCCATAAACAAGAAGTAGGGCACACTACGAAAGAGAATTACAGCAAAGAGACGCTTCAGAAGAGAATCAGAGATTCAACAGCATGTACAAAAGTTGTAAGAGAAAATGATGAGCCAATTTGAGGCACTTTGAGAAGCATTCATTCAAAAGAATGATCAACCATCTCTTCTAGAGGTCAGATCTCAGGGGGCTCTCCATCAAGGGATTCCCCTAGAGAATTCGTTAGCGCCCAACGGTCTTGTGAGCAATCGAGTGACCATAAAGCAAGAAGATCTCAAACATGTGGACAACAATAGTCTACGTCGATGGTTAGGCATGGGGTAGAGCGTGTCGAAGAACTTATTCAGCCTCCCTCAGACAATGCATTCACCCGAAAAATCATGGAGATAATACCCCTGGTCCAGTTAAGGGTCTCCCATTTGGATCTTTACAAGACGAATAATGATCTGACCGATAAGGTGGCCTTTTTTGAGTCACCAGTCTGAGTTTTGCAGATTAATGATATGATGAAGTGAGAGCTTTTCTTAACAACACTTAAGGAGTTAGCTCTTTGGTGGTTCATCAATGTGTCGATCATCATTATTCCGACCTTTTCTGAGTGTAAGAAACTTTCTGTGGCGTTGTCGGCATTATTTTAATTAAAGAGTTGCCCGTTGGAAGATGTCGGTCGCCGGAATCGAAATCTTGTCGCCCGTTTCAGAAAGCTATTTAATTTACATATATATATTTAGAAAAATATGAAATCAAAGTGATCCTATATCTTTCATAGTTTAAATGAAAGAGCACTATACCTCAAGCCATGTATCTATCCTAAAAGATAAACACAAGACTTGAGGGACTCGACCAAATAAACTAAGAAATATAAGACATCTGCTTGGTCTGCGAAAATCATTTTATTTATTAGCCAACAAGTTCTCTTATTTAATATGAAAAATTAAATAGAGTTTATATTAAGCTAAGTTTAGAAAAGTCTCCTATAAAGACAAACCCTTATAGTTAATTACATCTTAGATAACCAAAGTCACCTAAGAAAACTCTCAATAAAAGTCAAGAGATATTGTCTTCAAGAAGGTCAAAGGAATAGGATTTTTCAACGAGATCGGACAAAGAGGAATGAAAGGAGAATAACTCAAATTTAGAAAGTATTATGGAATCTAAAAGAAGAGAGAGACTAGGGGATGTCATAGATCCAAAGGAGAACCTCGGTGACTTCCCAAGCCACCCTATGGTTTAGCTTTAGTTTAGAGGATAAATATTTAAATGTGTGTTAGGTGTTAAATGTGTGTACCAATTTCATTAATTTAGGGCTCACATTTGTTAAGGCTTAGATTTGTAACGAACGACAACATCAAAATCCTTGACTCATAGACAACACGAACGACAATTTCAATAATTTCAGTTTAAAGGAGAAATTATTGAATATTTTGATGGACATTTGGATAAGGAGAGTGTGTTGCTTATGGTTAAAGTTTTTTAAATAGATCTCCTAAGAGAAATTGAAAGGTGTTTCAAGCTATGGGGTGTGCGTAAGTTCTTCTTTTAAAAAATTTGTAATGCTACAGGGTCAGATGGATTTATAATGTATCACTTGACTCATAGACTACACGCAACACATTCTCATAAAGGTTTTGAGGGGGGAATCTGACCGCGACTTTATATATGCTTTAAAATGTAAGTATTTAATAGTGTTTCCAAGAGATTTAATTCCTCAGCAACTGTACCAAAACCTTAATAAAAATTATATATTCGATAAATATTGACGTAATAAATATTCAATAATTGTAAAGTCACACTTATCAACGCAAGTATACATATCGCTCAAGTAATATAAGGCTCTAATGGAGTCCTAGATATCGATCCCAGAAGGAGCAAGATTAGAACAACGAACTAAGATTTTAGAAAAGCAATACTTTAATCACAACAACAAAGTTCAATTTTCTTATCTGTCGCTAATAGGCAATTGAAATAAATATGTAATTTTAATAACTATTAAATAACTAACTATACTAATGAAGGTTCATATAGGCAATTGAAATAAGTAAATAATTTGAATAACTAATAAATAACTAATGATAGAAAGTTAGGGTTAATAATAGACAATTGAAATAAATATGTAATTTTCTTAATAACTCATAAATAACTAATTATGCTAATGAGGGTTTAATTGAAATAAATATGTAATTTTAATAATTATTAAATAATTAATTATACTAATGAAGGTTCGACGTGATGTTCAATATATAAGAAAGCATCATTCTCCTTGTCAAGAAATTATAGTGAATGGATAAAGTGAATAAGTTCAAATTATATTGTGTCATATAGGAGCATACCTATTCTTTACCCTTTGGTCCAAGCATAAAGAATATTGACTAATCCTATGCTTGTTTACTGAATCTCCGACTAGGCTGGGAGGATACAGGCTCTCACTTCGGTGCTCCCACGTTCCCCTCACCTGGGGGCTAACATCTACTCTTCAGCACCCAAACGATACGACTGAATTGACGTTCCCCTCCCCTGAGGGCTAACATCTACACTTCAGTACCCAAACGATAGGACCAAATTGGAAGATTTTAGTTGCCTGAGGGCTAACATCTACACTTCAACACCCAAATGATAGGACCAAATTGAGGATTTTAGCTTTCCACTCTAAAATCTCCAATTCTACGCTCGATAATTTTTATTTCCCTATTTATTTGCACCAAATTGGGGATTTTAGTCTGTCACTCTAAAATCTCCAATTCTACGCTCGATAATTTTTTTTCCATATTTATTTGCACCCAACTTTTCACTCTAAAATCTCCAATTCTACGCCCGATAATTTTATTTCCCTATTTATTTGCACCCAACTTTCCTCTAAAATCTCCAATTCTACGCCTGATAATTTTATTTCCCTATTTATTTGCACCCAACTTCTAATCTAAAATCTCCAATTCTACGCCCGATAATATTATTTCCCTATTTATTTGCACCCAACTTCCGAGGGCTTTGAAAATCTCCAATTCTACGCCCGATAATATTATTTCCCTATTTATTTGCACCCAACTTCCAAGAGCTCCAATTCTACGCCCGATAATATTATTTCTCTATTTATTTGCACCCAACTTCCAAGGGCTTGGTCCAATTCTACGCCCGATAATATTATTTTGACCGAATTGGGGATTTTAGTCTGTCACTCTAAAATCTCCAATTCTACTCCCGATAATTTTATTTCTTTATTTATTTGCACCTAACTTCCAAGGGCTTTGACCTCCCTGAATCTTGGATGTAATCTTCACGATTTATTTGCACCCAACTTCCAAGGGCTTTAACCTCCCTGAATCTTGGATGTAATCTTCACTTAAGTTGTAAAACTCAACATATTTTAACAAATTAATTGGCTAGATTGAAAGTAAATTAAGATCGAAGTGAAAAAATCATCACAATTTCTTAAACATCTTCATGGCTTCACCAATTCGAATCACCATTTCATAAATCTCAAGACAAGAATAAAGACACATGGGAAAAACACAACAAAACTCGAAATTCATATATAAAATCAAAGTCATACAAACTACAATAATAAATAATTATCTCTAATTTCTCCCCAAGAAAACTCCTTGAAGTTCCTCTGAATCTCTTCCTTTCTTTATAGCACACAGAATTCCTATTTGAAGCAGCAAGGAGGAAGAAATCACTCACTTTCCCTCCACTTTTACAATCTCTTGAAGAATTCCTCACAATTTAGACTCTCTACACTTGTTTCACACTTCAATTTTGAGTCTCCCCTCTCTTTAGGTCCTTTCTAGCATCCAAAACCTCTATAATTTTTTTTCCAAAATCTTCTTTTAAAGTTGTGGATGAGCTTTCCCAAGAGTTACCTAAGCATCTCTTCAAAATTTGTCCTCATCCAAAGCCTAGTTGGTCATAACCGCCGAGCTCGCCGTCGGCGGCCTCGAGGGTGCCGTCGGCGATGGCGTCGGCGGCTCCCTAGTTCAATTCTTCACATTTTGGTCCTTTTTGCTCCAAATTCGCTACTTTTCGCATCTTTTTGCTCCAATGACCCTTTTTCATCATTCCTGCAACAAAACATCAGAAATACCTTTTATAAAAGTGCAATATCATAAAAAACAGTATAAAATAGGTATGAAAATCTCAACATTTTTTCTTTTGGCCAATGTCTGATTAAATTGATTATTTGCCCAAAATTGGCTTCTCCTCCAAAATTATTATTCATGTTAAAATTCAAATAATTTTCCTAACATGGATTGTAATAATCAGAATAAAAATTATGTATCTCATGGCTAGTTCTAATCCATTGTCCAAATGAATTTTCTTAATAATTTTGGTTCCTTAAGGATATCTTTCTATGTATTGATCCAACTTCCTCTCAATATCTGCAACCTGAGAAATTAAAATTGTAAGCATGTCTTCTTGAAAATTTGCCACTCTCTTAGGTTTACTCTTTCAAAGTTATTAGCATTATAATCAAAATCTTAATATTCATTATATCGTTGATCCTCCATTTCTATATTAAATTCATGTAGTCTTTTCAAATCTCTCCTAAAAGTTCTCTCCAAACATGACTTGTAAAATTCAAGGTTTGTAGCTCTTGAACTACGCATACAAATCTAAAGACTTAACTAATAGGATAGATATCACAAACTTTTTTGGTATTTTGGATTTTCTTTAAAATAAACACACAATAGTTAAACTCACTATATAATAATACTATAAATTTCAAATATAAGTCATACAACTTTAACTAAATTTCTCTTAAAATTCTCACCGAAGCTTCCACGGCAACGACACGAAAAACTTGATTCGCCTCTAGTGTGTGATGTTTTTCTACGTTTTTTATGTCAATTTAAATCCCCAGTAACAGTATTAAAAACTTGACCTGTCCCAAATTTACGCAGTAGTTTAGCTTTAAAAAATATGGCAAAAAAATTGACTCAATTTATATTTAGCAGTTAAAATCAAAATGTTATAAAATATATAAAATAGTTCACACACTAGAGGTTCTACGCAAGTGCATGCGTCGCTTCAAGTAATATATAGTTTTCTTTAAAAACCTCAATATCGATCCTTCAGAGAAGTGCAGTAAGAAATCCTGTAAGCTAATTCTAGTCTACTACTATCAAGTCTTAGTTTGGAAGATGGAAATTCTTATGATAATAACATAAATCACAATATTTAAACTATAAAAATTAAAGTAAGAAATACATGTTAAAATGGGTTTAATGAATACTAATGGAGATGTAATTAAATGAACAAAGTTTACTAAACTAATTTCTAAACTTTAAAATAAAATTTACTAAGGCTAAACAAAATTTTGTGATGAAGAGTTCAAAGTTAAGAAAGAATCCTTCCCCTTTACACTGACTATATACATTGTGAAGTAATTAAAATCATTTAAAAATATATAATTTTTTTTTGTGTCAAATAGGAGCAATCATATTCTATACCCCCTTCCAAGTGCATAAAGAACATTGACTAATCCAGATTTGCTCTCTAATTCTGTGGTTATGCTGGGAGGATATTGGCTGTCACTTTACAGCTCCCACTACTCTCTCACCTGAGGGCTAACAATCTTGCATCAGTTTCCAATCAACTTGACCAAATTGGAGATTTTAATTTATCACCTTAAAATCTCTAATTCTAAATCCAACAAAGTATATTTCCCTTTTTATTTGCACCCAACTCTATGGATAAAATACTCTCCCTTGAAATCAAATGTGACTCTCATCATGTTGTTGAAATCATAGCCCTTTTGAATCTTATATTTCTCAACACATTTTAAAATTTCAATTGGTAAGATGGAAAAGTAAATGAAGATTGAAGTTCTCACAAAAAAATTGATATTTAAAACCGTATAAAACAAAATCAATTCTTCACAAAATTATATCTCAAAGTAAGGAGAAAAATAAAGAAGACTACTCATAATTCATGAGAAGAATACAAAAAAATATGAATTTCATTAATTAAAACAAGTTTACAAAATAAAAGAAATAAAAAACACAACTTATCTCATAATCCCTCCCAAGTAAATCCCTAGAAGTTCTCTTCAAGCCTTTCTCTCTTTTTAAGCACTCTCAATTCTCTCTTAGAAGTGTAATAAAGAAGAAATCTCCCACCTTTTTTCTCCTTTTATAATGCTTGAAGAAAATCTACAAGCCCTTGCCTCTCCCTCTCAGCCACACACACACACACACTCACACCTCACGCCCCAAAACTCCTCTTCAAGCCCTAGACTTCCCTCTCTTTTATAGAAGGCTGCCTCCCTTCAAAAATAATTCAAAATCCCCTCCAAAATTCTATCCAAAAGTCAACTCTTTTAAATTTAAAAGACATCTCCATTGATCCAAGAGACATATCCCTTCATAAAAGAACCTTCCAAAATGTCTAGATGCATTGAATCTTTCCAAGGGGTGTTTAGAACAAGTGTCTCTTTGAAAATACGCCCAAAATTTGTCATGAACTGCCTTAATTCACAAAAAGTCGTCTCTGGCACATCATACGCCAGTTCTCTGGATTTTAGCGCATCATACTCCACTCTGCAACAACTCCACTGTTTTGTTTTGTTTGCCTTTGTTTCACCCCGTTGCAGTTATGTTTTGCTCTTAACAGATATACCTACAAAATAAACATGAAAACAATCTTTCTTTAATGTATAATTTCATTCAAAAACATGTGAGAAATGTAAAGTATATTAAGCATAAAAAGACATATCGAAATGTGTCAAGTCAGAATTTTCTTTCTTGCTCATTTTTACTCCAAATTACACATTTTTTGCTTCATTTTCTCCAAAATTTCATTTCTTATACCTGAAACCAAAAATATGCAAAATACCTTCCTTTAAAGTGTAATATTATTAAAAATCATTAAAATTAAGCATAAAAAATATATAAAAAAGTAGGCAATTTTTAAGCATGTCAACAATCCATAGAGATGGCTGACCATAACACCTCTACCATGAGACCACTTAAAGAATATTATAATCCTTCAGTTAAAGATATCTACATGAGCAAATATCCACATATTGAAGCCAACACCTTTGATTGTGACCTGTTATAAACCGAATGGCTCTGAACAACCAGTTTGGGGGACTTTCCCTTAAGGACCCCAGCCATCACTTAGCCAAATTTTTTGAACTGTGTTGCCTTATGATACAATGGTGTCCCCAACGATGTCATTATACTGAGGTTTTTTTTTCCTTTTCCCTGAGGGATAAGGTTAAGGTATGACTTAGTTTCCTTGTCCTAAGATCAATAACGATTCAGATAACCTAGCAAAAAAATTCCTAGCCAAATACTTTCCTCCATCCAAAACTCCAGAATTGAGAAAAAATGTTAAGCTTCAAAGAGGCTCAAGGATTTACATGGGAGGTGTTCATGTCATGCCGTACTTGATTGATTTATAATTCCAACCTTTTACAATAAATTGATAGGTTCTTTGAGATCCATAGTTCATGTTATTGCAGGAGGATCATTAATGTCTATACTATTTGATAAAGTCTACAAATTGATAAAAGAAATGACCACAAACAATTTTCAATAACTTGTTTAAAGAGTTACTTCCTAGAAGATAGCAAGTGTGCATAAATCTGATGTGTTAGCTATCTATACAACCCAAGTGGCTTTTATCTCAAGGAAGTTTAATAATCTGGGGATGAATCTCATGCAAGGACTTCCACCTAACAATAGATTGATTCCAAGACCAGCGGTAGATCATAACATTTCTATTTTTAGAATTTATCAATGTCATATAAAACTATAGTCATAAAACTTATTCCAAAACCTACAACCCATGCCAGAGGAAGCACCTAAATATCTCTTATAGTAATAGCAACCAACAATGGTGAAACACTTAAAAGAACCTTATGGGTAATTGACCATCCCAAAGCAATCACCCTCAAGGCAGCAATACCCATAAGGATTTCAAGGTAACTCCCAAAAACCCTAAATGAAATTATCTTTAAGGAGATAGTCATTAAAATGAGGAACAACAAAAATTTTGAAACTCAATTAGGACAGCAGGTGAACTTAATGAATAATCGACCCTCAGATGCAATGCTTAGTAATACTGAGGTAATTTCAAAATACCAAAATTTGGAGCAGAGCAAGGTAGTAAAACTTAGGACTAAAGTTGGAAAAGGAAGCTGGCAGTCTGAATGATAGTACACTTGTGAAGGCTATCATAGGAAAAGTTTTCTCTGTCATTCCAATTGACCCAACAGAGAGAATTCGCCTTCCATTCCCTCAAAGACTACAAAAGCCTAGCAAGGACCTTAGTAGTTTCACCATTCCTTATGCCATAGTAATTAAATTTTAGGGATAAGAACTTTGTGACTTAGTGGCCAATATCAATCTCATACCCTTAAACATTTTCAAACAACTTGGAAGAGGGGAAATTAGGCCTGTAAATTTGACACTTCAATTAACAGATCAATCTATGAATCAACCTCTAGGCATAGTTGAATGTCTATGTATTATGATGGATAAATTCACCTTTCCAACTGATTTGTTATCTTGGATTTAATAGTTGATAATGAACACATGTGATTTTTGGGAGACCATTCTTAGCCACTGGAAGGGTTATTATTGATGTTCGAGAAGAGAATGTAATTTTGTGAAAACATGATCAAGTAGTTACATTTGATGCTTTAAATTCATCAGACCTTCCCCAAGTATATTAATGATTTCATTCAAAAAACTAAATTGGTGGCCAGGGTAAGAAAAATCCAATCTGTTGAATTGAGCAAGTTGAACCCAAAAAAGCAAGTGATAATTGAAGAATTTTTGAAGAAATTGACTAACGATGATATTACTCTTCCTATAGAAGAATTCCAATACCAAGACCCAGATCTGTTAGGAGAACTACTTAATCTACCTCGTGGAATTACTTATTATATGATTGAAACAGAACCTCCACCGATGGATGGAACATGATCGATATGGGTGGGATAGAATTGAGCTTGTGCATGTCTGAGGTCTTGGTGGCCAGGGTAAGAAAAATCCAATCTGTTGAATTGAACAAGTTGAACCCAAAAAAGCAAGTGATAATTGAAGAATTTTTGAAGAAATTGACTAACGATGATATTACTCTTCCTATAGAAGAATTCCAATACCAAGACCCAGATCTGTTAGGAGAACTACTTAATCTACCTCGTGGAATTACTTATTATATGATTGAAACAGAACCTCCACCGATGGATGGAACATGATCGATATGGGTGGGATAGAATTGAGCTTGTGCATGTCTGAGGTCTTGGTGGCAAGGGAAATGACGGTATGCTATTGTCTGCTACAACGAGGGATACAAAGTGGGATTTAAAATAGTATCTCTTACTTCAAGGACCTTCAATAAAGGGAGAGGATAAGGACTGATGATAATATTTGCAGATTCTTAAAGAGATTGTTGCCTCTGATACTCTTAGATTGTCTGTAGTCCTAGCTTGATCAAAGTAATTATCCTTTGGACTATACTACTTTGCAAAAGTATTTACAAAAATAAAATTTCTTTTGCCTACTAAAGTAAACTCTTCAAGCATGAATATTAAATTAAAAATGAAACCTTATAGAGGTCCATGGTTAATCACTTGGATCGAGGTTAGGACTGCCCTCCATATATTATTTGGTTGCTAGCTCTTATTCAAGGTAAGGAGCACATAGCGCAGAGCCCCCACCTTTGCCAATGTCTCACACTTCATTCTGATCTTCCATATGTGATTATTGGATTTCTTTTACTTGCTCATGTTTTACTATGGCTCACTCTCTGACTTTTTCCTTACTGGATGCTCTTGTTTACTTTCTTGTAATTTATTTAAATTTTCTGCAAATATATTATGCTTTATGCTGCTAACCATGCAGCGGTAGCAAAGGCCCAGATACGCATTTACATTTTATGCATTGAAATCTTAGTTGTTTACCATACAACATTTTCTACCTGCATTTATTTATTTTACATGAAAAATTAAACCAAAACTAAAATAAACAAAAACACATTTTCAAAATTAAATCTGCACTTTCAAAACAATGAATAAACATAATACATTCATTTTGGGTTTATAAGGATTTCTCAGATGAGGTAACCTACGGTTGCTAACGGGAGTGCTCTGGTTTAAAAAAGCTTAACAAGTAGTTTAGACTATGTAAATTCAAGACAAAATAGTGGTGCCGAAATGAGGGAATCATAGGATCATAACCGATGTCACTCTAATTAAATTAAAATCTCCCATAACAACACTTGAACAGCAACAACAAGAACAAAACTTGTCACTTAAACAACAAAACTATAAGTTCTTACATGGAGCTATCACCTTGACAAGGAGCTTGGAGCTAACTCTGTAGGAAACATGATAAGAATGTAAAGATGAACAACTTCGAGAGAGAAACAGATCTACAACAACAATGCTTTACTTATAATTAAATAACATGTCATAGAACTTCGACGTAGCACATCTAGTACAACATTAATCCTCAACTTATCTTTAGACATTTGCATGTTCAAGTTGTGTAACATAAGCTCTAACTAGCTTTAGACTCTGAGTTTATCATTCTTTATGACATAAACCCTCCTGTCTTTTAGTCTATTTATATGACAGTGTCCTGCAGGTGTAAGCCCTAAATAATAAAATTGGCAGGATGAAATCTCTAATAATATTTCCTTGAAATTAAAGCCAGACTATAGGATAACTTGGGAAGTCTTCAAGGATTGCCTTAGGATCCGTGACATCCTCTAGTTTTATCCCTTTAGATTCATAAATATTCTGATTTGATCTTTCCAATTTAATACTCCTTAGTTCGACCTTAAAAACTTTAAACTTTGAAGTTCTTAAAGACAATACCTTCTGATATAAATCGAGAGTTTTCTTAGGCGATTTCGATTGTCTAAGATGTAATTAATTATAAGAGCTTGCCCTTATAGGAAAATTTGGAACCCAACTTAATATAAACCCTGTCAAATCTTTTATATTAGACAGAGAAACTTGTCAGTTAACATAAATGTTTCGCAAACTAAAGCGGATGTCATAAATTCTTTAATTTACTTAATCAAGTCTTACTATCAAGTAATGTGCTATTGCTCGGGATAGGTATGTCATTTGTGGTGTTGTGCTCGATCATTTAAATTATTGCATATATGAGATCGGTTCGGTCTTGTATTTTTCAAAATTAAAATANGCCATAGGAATTCGAGGTTGTTTGCCTAGTGCAACATAAATCCTCAAACACATCTTTTAGGCCTTTATACAATCATATTGTACAATCTAAGTCCTAACCCGTCTTAGGACTCCGAGGTTTCATTTGTCATGACCTAAATCCTGACATCTTCAAGGTTATTTGTGCTGATTGTTTCACACAAATGTAAATCCTAATAA
>JXCR01136019.1:0-16923 GCA_002079205.1 Phalaenopsis hybrid cultivar | reverse complement strand
ACACCTTCTACTCATGCAACCGCCAAACACCGTCAACCACCGCTCCAACAGCCATGGCCGCCCACTTCTGCAAACGCCGTCAACCAACTCCGGCTGCCGCCATCTCTAGCAATGTTGGTCGCTATCGCAACCTTCGACTAGCTTCTAGCGTTGCTGCAGACTCCAATCAATGCCGCCTGCCAACTTTATCAGTCACATTCGCAAACCAACTTTGCTCTCCATCATTGGCTGCCATCTCTGGCCGTCACCGCCTCTGACAGTCATCGTCGCCAACTCCGCAGCCTCATCCAACCAACTTTGATCGTTGTTTTCTCCAAAAACCGCCACAACCGACCGATTCTGACCACCACTTGTTGACCACCATCGCCCATCATTGACCCTCACCTATTCCTTGCAGTGACGTCTCGTGTGATGTCACAATGTGCGTTGTGAAATCCTAACGTACGTTGCAGAATGATGAAACACCTCGTAGACGGTATAACAACACACCCAGATACAGTGTAATGACACCTCTCGAAAATGGCTTAATAAAATACCCCGGATATGGTACAATGTGTACCCCGATGACAATGTAACAATACCCGCCACATACGGTGCAACGACAACTCCCAATAACGGTGTAACAATGCATGCCGAAGAGACTTTCTTCGGTCTCTTAAAGCTCCTTCTATGTAACTCTCGACTCTGACACCCATATCATCACAACTTATCACTGCGGCCTACATGATCAACTATGACCTACGTGGTCCACATCTCATTTTGCTCCCTACTTCGGCCTTCAAAGCCTATGCATGTCATCACAACTCATCATTACGACCAACGTAACCCTCTACGGCCTTCGTGCTTCATAGCCCTTGCAACTCTCAGCTCTGGCCCTCGCGGCCTATGGACATCAACACGGCTCACCACTACAACCTACGAACATCTACACAGCTCACCAATACGACCTATGTGCTCAACTGCAGCCTACATGGATCACAACTCATGTAGCTCCCATATTTGGTTTCCACGGCCAACGAACATCATCACATCTCACCGAAATAGCCTACGTGACTAATTACAACTTACAATGTTGACAGCTTGTGCAACTCCAGACTCCAGTAGTTGCGTTCTATGGATGTCATCATAGCTTACTACTATGAACAACGTGACTGACTATGACTTGTGTGGTTCACAGCTCTTACAACTCTCAATTCTGGCCCCGCAACTAAAGAATGTTATCACATATTACCACTACAACCTATGTCATCAACTATAACCTACAAGTTTCATAGCTCGTGCAGCTCCCAAATCTAGCCCATGCGGCCTACGGACGAAATCATAGCTCACCAATACGACATGTGACCAACTGTGGTCTATATGATCCACAGCCATACAAATCATGAGTTCGGCCTATGCGATCTACGAACGTCATAACAACTTACCACTATGACTTACGTGATTAACTACGACCTACGTGGCTTACCGTTCCTGCAACTTCCAACTCTTGCCTTTGTGACATGGACATCATTGCAACTCTCCATTATGTCTTATATGACTAACTACAACCACGCGACCCATAACTCACAACCCCCATCACCTAGTCGCTGCGACCTATCGATATTATTACAATTCACCACTACGGCTTATGTGACCAACTATGACTTACATAGCTCACAACTCTTGTAGCTTGCCTTTTGTGGCCAAACAACGCTCCTGAGGCAACTATCTGTGACCCACAAAACTAACTACTACCATGACTTTCAACTACGACTTATACAACAAGTTGGAGTCATTGTCACCTTATACAATATTCATGGATGACTATTACCTCCATCGCAATCAAATATGAGTCTCGCAACCTACTATTATTGAAAACTATATTCATTACAACAAAACTATGACTATAATCAATGAAACACTATTGTGCATTTACTATAATTATCTTTGTAACTCCATATTCCCTAATTCTGAAGAAGAGTGGACATGTGAACTTGCCATTCATAGTAGATTGTTTCAACAGAGCTGTGCCCTGCAACTTTTCCTAGTTTCCAAGGTTTTCCACTAAAAATCGAGTTGGCTCCTCCTGTTATTTCTATTTTATTATCTGAGTAAGTGTTGGAGTCTCGCACAATCTTAATATGCTAAATAATCACTCTACTGTGGTGAAACATCCGACACACATCAATTTTCTCAAGCATTGTTTTGGTAGATTTACATACATACCATTAAATTCCTATATATTTACATATTTAACATCTAAATTTCAATTTTTACATANGACTTGTGTGGTTCACAGCTCGTACAACTCTCAACTCTGGCCCCGCAACTGAAGAATGTTATCACATATTACCACTACAACCTATGTCATCAACTATAGCCTACAAGTTTCATAGCTCGTGCAGCTCTCAAATCTAGCCTATGCGGCCTACAGACGAAATCATAGTTCACCAATATGACATGTGACCAACTGTGGCCTATATGATCCACAACCATACAAATCATGAGTTCGGCCTATGCGATCTACGAACGTCATAACAACTTATCGCTATGACTTACGTGATTAACTACGACCTACGTGGCTTACCGTTCATGCAACTTCCAACTCCTGCCTCTGTGACCTATAGACTTCATCGTAACTCTCCATTATGGCTTATATGACCAACTACAACCAACGCGACTCATAACTCACAACCCTCATCACTCGGTCGCTGCGACCTACCGATATTATTACATCTCACCACTACGGCTTATGTGACCAACAATGACTTACATATCTCACAACTCTTGTAGCTTGTCTTTTGTGGCCAAAAAACGCTCCTAAGGCAACTATTTGTGACCCACAAAACTAACTACTACCATGACTATCAACTACGACTTATACAACAAGTTGGAGTCATGGTCACCTTATACAATATTCATGGATGACTATTACCTCCATCACAATCGAATATGAGTCTCGCAACCTACTATCATTGAAAACTATATTTATTACAACAAGACTATGACTAAAATCAATGAAACACTATTATGCATTTACAATAATTATCTTTGTAACTCCATATTCCATAATTCTGAAGAAGAGTGGTCATGTGAACTTACCATTCATGGTAGATTGTTTCAACAGAGCTATGCCCTGCAATTTTTCCCAATTTCCAAGGTTTTTCACTAAAAATCAAATTGTCTCCTCCTGTTATTTCTATTTTATTATCTGAGTGTGTGTTGGAGTCTAGCACAATCTTAATATGCTAAATAATCATTCTATTGTGGCGAACCATCCGACACACATCAATTTTCTTAAACATTGTTTTGGTAGATTTACATACGTACCATTAAATTCCTATCTATTTACATATTTAACATCTAAATTTCAATTTTTACATTCATAACAAGTTACCTATGTATGAAAATATGCGTTACATTTTTTAGAAGTTAAAATTAGTGGTTTTTTTATGTGATATAAAAAAATTTGGTAGTATAAATGCAAAAAAGCAAAGTTTTGGTGCTAGATATATAAATCAATAGGAATCGGGAGGTTTGTATGTAAATGCCCCATTTTTTTCATTTTCTAGAAGAAAAAGAAAAGAAGACCAAATACACGAACAACACAGAAAATCTCCATTTTTTGTTGCTCAGCCGCAATTTTTATTATAAAATCGTGGAGAATTGCACCTCTAATTACTTTAATGAAAACATAATCAACATAGCATCCCATCCTTTAAAAGAATAGTTGCTAATATTAGGGATCGGCCCTAAACCTCAAGAGGAGATTCTTCGCTCCCCGCTGCCTGCTATAAATTCTAACATGATTTGAATCTGAAAATTAAACTATAAATAGCTGCATAAAAACACAAAGAATATGTTTCCTCCTTCTAAGAAAATAGAAATAAAAATTAGTCAAAATGAAACAAAAAATTCAGAAAGCCGAAACAATCCCTAAATATTAGATTCAATTTTATTATAACTTAATTATGAAGATTTACAAATTTAATTACTCCGAAGTCAAAACACTACAGAATCTGTAGAACAATTAATTACCTCGCAGCAAAAATAAATAAATAAACAATCGAAAAATAGCAGATGAGAAGNAAATAAAAATTAGTCAAAATGAAACAAAAAATTCAGAAAGCCGAAACAATCCCTAAATATTAGATTCAATTTAATTATAACTTAATTATGAAGATTTACAAATTTAATTACTCCGAAGTCAAAACAGTACAGAATCTGTAGAACAATTAATTACCTCGCAGCAAAAACAAATAAATAAACAATCGAAAAATAGCAGATGAGAACNCCTAAACCTCAAGAGGAGATTCCTCGCTCCCCGCTGCCTGCTATAAATTCTAGCATGATTTGATTCTGAAAAACAAACTATAAATTGCTGCATAAAAACACAAAGAATATGTTTCCTCCTCCTAAGAAAATAGAAATAAAAATTAGTCAAAATGAAACAAAAAATTCAGAAAGCCGAAACAATCCCTAAATATTAGATTCAATTTAATTATAACTTAATTATGAAGATTTACAAATTTAATTACTCCGAAGTCAAAACACTACAGAATCTGTAGAACAATTAATTACCTCGCAGCAAAAACAAATAAATAAACAATCGAAAAATAGCAGATGAGAAGAAAAAAAAACAAAAGAAGAAAACCTAATTTCTCATCAACGGCAAGAACCTTCGATCGCGGAGGTCTCTGCGAGCAGNAATAAAAATTAGTCAAAATGAAACAAAAAATTCAGAAAGCCGAAACAATCCCTAAATATTAGATTCAATTTTTTATAACTTAATTGTGCAGATTTACAAATTTAATTACTCCGAAGTCAACACCACAGAATCTGTAGAACAATTAATTACCCCGCAGCAAAAATAAATAAATAAACAATCCAAAAATAGCAGATGAGAAGAAAAAAAAAACAAAAGAAGAAAACCTAAGTTCTCATCAACGGCAAGAGCCTTCGATCGCGGAGGTCTCTGCGAGCAATTCTTGCCGCAGACGTGGTAAGGATTTGAGGCGTAGCTGCAATGCGTGGCCATCGTCATCTGCTCTTCTGCAAGGAAGAAGAAGAAGAAAAAGAAGACGGGAGGATTTCTGTTCAAAGTTTGAGGATTTATACGGAGAGATTACAGAGAACAACGCGAGGGAAAGCGAACACGCGGAGCAGAAACGAAGAGACAAAATTGATGCTGAAGGAAGAAGTCTAACGGAAGAAGTAATTTTGACTTTTGCGTCTTATTAACAGGTTTTTAGAAATGTAAACAGCTGAACACTCCATTGGAAACAATATAAAAATCAGCCAATTTTGAACACTAATATATATATAAAGCTTGGCAGGAGGTTATGATACGAGCACTCAACTAATCTTATGAGCTAAACTATTCGATCTCGCACTGCAATGCAGATGCACTCAGATAAACTCGAACCTGTGACTCAAGGGGACTCACAACTGATAATGTAGCTGTCAACCAAAGAGTCGCATCACTCGGCGCACACACACACAAAAAAATGTTTCCATACAGAGTCCTGACATAGCTCTGCGTCTGAACTCCAATAAAATCTTGTCACGTATATCTGATTGAGTCAACCTAAAAAAGTTGAAAATATGCCAATAACATCGCAGCGTTATTTGTGTGGTCCTCTGAACAGTGTTATTGGCGTTGTTCATAGGTGTTATTGCAGTGTCATTGTGGCGTTATTGGAGTTGTTTTGCATGGGTTATTGCGGTGTTATCGCAATGTTATTTGTGTGGTCCTCCGGGAGATGTTATTGGCGGCGATCACCGGTGTTATTGCAGAGGTATTCGAATTGTTTTGCGGGGTTATTAAAGTGAAACCGTGGTATCTGTAGTGTTTCGGTAGCATTAGAATTGTTTTGTAATAACACTATTATAAGCATTTTTTCGTCATTTTTTACGCGGGTAAGATTTTATTGGAGTATGGAAAGAGAGTTGTGCTCGAACTCTGTATGGAAAATTTTTTTCCACACACACATACGTATGAAAAATTTAAATACAAATACAAATATTACAAAAAAATCAAATATTGGTAGGAAATCAAATACAAATACTGGTAAAAAATAATTTGCATAATTAATTATTATTTACAAGTTCAAATCACAATAAAATATAAAATTTTATTTTAAATGTTAATTTAAGGCACTGATATACTGATAATATAAATTATTGAAATTTAAAAAATAAATTTAAATATTTAGTCAGAGCACTTTATAATTATATTAAAAAAAATGCATTAAATAAGCTTTATACAAATTAGCTTGATGTGAACCCAACCCAGACATTGTTCGCTTTTGTAATTTTCAAATAAAGAAGAATTCATTTTCCAATAAAAGTCAAGTCTTTATTTAAATGTATAATTAAATATAATAATTTTTTTTATAGGTGTTTATTATACAATATGACCAATACTTTTAATCTATCAAACATTAGTTGTACGAATAAATCTACTATATTTAATGGACCAAAATGCAAAATAATAAATAATATTGTAATTATAAAAATTAACTTAATATACAAGAATATGTAAACAAGTATATCTCTGCTATTTTATTATGAAGAAAAAGAGAAATTGGACTTAATAGAAATAATAAGAATAGCA
Organism: Phalaenopsis hybrid cultivar; assembly: GCA_002079205.1. NCBI lineage: Eukaryota > Viridiplantae > Streptophyta > Magnoliopsida > Asparagales > Orchidaceae > Phalaenopsis > Phalaenopsis hybrid cultivar. The sequence continues at coordinate 10,328 of JXCR01136019.1, read as the reverse complement.
CCCCTATATATTTATAATTTTAATAACTAATAATTATTTATCTCAACATGAGGGTACAAAGATAAAAATTTATTTTAGGTTAACTTAACAATAATAATGATACTTATTTAATTATAAGTATTTAACACTAATGATTAATTGAAAGAGATGTAATCCACCTAATCTAAGTTATGTCTTAATCAATCCGACTTAATTATTATTATTGAGCAATAAATTTATAGAGTATGCAATGATGAGGTATTTATGTAAATACATAAGAGTTGGGTGACGATGTAAATGTCATGTAAATCAGAAATGTGCCAACACAAATCCCAATGAGATCGAGTAGTCCAGAAGAAAGGAAGTACAACAAAGAGAGTCCACTGGAAAGGAAGTACAACGAGGAGGGTCAATTAACAAAAAATCAAAGGACTCACTTATTTGATCAGATGAATCGCCATGAACGGGGGTGGAGGCCAACTCGGTGTAAACCATCCAAATCAAATACTGAAACTAATTGAGTTGAGCATAGACATTGACCTATCTATCAACCCGACTCAGGGAAAGAGTTCAATATCACCAATCATCTCACAAATGCCTTTGAGATTTCTCATTAGTGGCTAAGAATTGGCAATAACATAGCCCACAAGTATCCTGAAGACCCTCATCGTCAGGGAATGAGCTATCTATCAGGTTACTGTGATTCACAATCTACTCATTAGTCTAGTCTTATTCTATCGATATGAGCTCCTCATCCAAAAAACAATAGTCGATAGTCAGAATAGCTTAGTCGATCGACAACATCTGGCCGACCAAAACAATCACACCAACTCAAAATCAGAGATCAATTAAAAGACTAAGCCAACTCAACATAGCAAAAGCCTTATTAAATCGAAGCCTATCAAACTCAGTCGGNATATATATATATATATATATAAAGCTTCGCAGGAGGTTATGATACGAACCCTCAACTAATCTTATGAGCTAAAATATTCGATCTCGCATTGCAACGCAGTTGCACTCAGGTGGGCTCGAATCCGTGACCCAAGATGACTCACAACTAATAATACAGCTGTCAACCAAAGAGTCACATCACGCGGCGCGCACACACAAAAAAGAATGTTTCCATACAGAGGTCTGACACAGCTCTGCGTCCGGACTCCAATAAAATCTTGTCACGTGTATCTGATTAAGCCCACCTAAAAAAGGTGAAAATATGCCAATAACATCGCAGCGTTATTTGTGTGGTCCTCTAAATGATATTATTGGCTTTGTTCATGGGTGTTATTGCAATGTCATTGCGACGTTATTGGAATTGTTTTGCATGGGTTATTGCGGTGTTATCGTAGAGTTATTTGTGTGGTCCTCCGGGCGATGTTATTGGCGCCGATCACCGATGTTATTGTAGTCGTATTCAAATTATTTTTCGAGGTTATTGAAGTGAAACCGTGATACCCGTGCTATTTTGGTATTATTGGAGTTGTTTTGTAATAACACTATTATAAGCATCTTTTCGCCATTTTTTAGGTGGGTAAGATTTTATTGGAGTATTGACACAGAGTTGCGCTCGAACTCTGTATGGAAAATTTTTTTCCACAAACACATACGTATGAAAAAATTTAATACAAATACAAATATTGGAAAAAACAAATATTGGTAGGAAATCAAATACAAATACTGGTAAAAATAATTTGCAAAATTAATTGTTATTTACAAGTTCAAATCACAATAAAATATAAAAATTTATTTTAAATGTTAATTTAAGGCACTGATATACTGAAAATATAAATTATTGAAATTAAAAAATAAATTTAAATATTTAATCAGAGCACTTTATAATTATATTTTAAAAAAATGCATTAAATAAACTTTATACAAATTAGCTTGATGTGAACCCAACCCACATATTGTTTGCTTTTGTAATATTCAAATAAAGAAGAATTCATTTTCTATTTAAAGCCAAGTCTTTATTTAAATTTATAATTAAATATAATAATTTTTTTATAGGTGTTTATTATACAATATGACCAATACTTTTAATTTATCAAACATTAGTTGTACGAATAAATCTACTATATTTAATGGACAAAAATGCAATAGAATAAATCATATTGTAATTACAAAAATTAATTTAATATACAAGAACATGTACACAAATATATTAGAGCAAAGCTAAAGATGTGATTTGCTATTTTATTATGAAGAAAAGAAAAATTGGACTTAATAGAAATAATAAGAATAACACCCCTATATATTTATATTTTTAATAAATAATAGTTATTTATCTCAACATGAGGGTACAAAGGAAAGTACAAAAAAGAGAGGCTTCACTATCGAAAAATCAAAGGACTCACTTATTTGACCAGCTGGATCGCCATGAACGGGGGTGGAGGCCAACCCAATGTAGACCATTCGAATCAAATACTAAAAGCTAATCGAGTTGAGCAGAGACATTAACCTATCTATCAATTCAACCTGACTTAGGGAAAGAGTTCAATATCACCAACCATCTCATAAATGCCTCTGAGATTTCTCATTAGGGGTCAAGAATTGGCAATAACATAGCCCACAAGTATCCTGAAGACCCTCATCGTCAAGGAATGAGCTATCCATCAGGTTACTGTGATTCACACTCTACTCGATAGTCTAATCTTATTCTATCGATATGAGCTCCTCATCCAAAAAATAATAGTTGACGGTCAGAATAGCTTAGCCGATCGACAACATCTGGCCGACCAAAACAATCACACCAACCCAAAATTAGAGATCAATTAACAGAGTAAGCCAACTCAACATAGCAAAAGCCTTATCAAATTGAAGCCTATCAAACTCAGTCGATCGAGCCATAAAATTAGGACTCGACATCATATTTGCTTATTAATTATTAATATTTTATAATTTGAAATCATAGATACAATAATCAGTTTTGCTCTGGCCCACCCCTTCTCCAACGGCTCCTAAGAAAAAACATAAGGGAATCGAACTCACGTCGCACACAATTCCAAATTGTGGATATAACCGTTAGTTTCCTACATTAATCGCCACAAAGCAATCAAACTCTGAAAACTCCGAGCTTCTCAGCTCTGCATTCCCATGGCTTCTTCCTATTCCCCCCACCTCCCTTCTCCCAACGATTCCGACATCGACCTCATCATCTCCGAAGCCACAGATCTCTGCATTCTCGAACAGATCGCCGCCCTCAACACCGCCCATCTCTCCGACTTCACCCTCTCCACCGACCTCGAATCCCGCTTCAGAAAGCTCAAAACTTTCCCCGGATCCAATCTCCCCTCAAAGCTTCCTTCCCATTCTTCCCTTCAGGAGAAGGAGAACATGCCCTCTTCTTCAATCCAACCCGAGAACTTGAACGAATCAGATGAATCCAAACCAGAGGTTATCTCAATCGCAAGTCCGAAACCAGAGAGATTAAAGGATTTGAAGGAGTTACGAACATCAACTTCGGTGGAGAGAAGGTCTCCTTCGCCTACGCGTGTGATGTGCTGCTTTGGGTGCTCGCCGAAGAAGATGGTGCAGAGGAGAAAGGGGAAACAGTATGAAGAGATATTCCTGGAGTTTGGAGTCTCCTCCATGAAAGAACACAGGAAGAAGTTGGAGAAGGTGTTGAAGGAGCAGGAGAGGATGAGCAGAGAGGTGGAAAAGATGGTGGAGGTCATGGAGGAGGCTGCTGCGAGGATGAATGAGGAAACCATGGATGAGCTCATGAGAGGAGATGGAGTTGAAGAGTTTAAGTAGACGGCAATGGTATTTTGGCATCTCATTGTTCTTCTCTACATGCTGTAGGTTGAGTGTTATTTTTTCTTTATTTTTTCTGTGCATGCAACATGTCTGTCGAAATGTTTCTTTGGGTTCTCTATTCAGCATATAGTATTGAGATTTTTACAAATGCACATGGCAAGTCATTTTGTTAAAGTGAGAGTAAGAATCAAATTGAGTATATAGATCTGTAAATGTACTACATAGTGCTTAAACAATGAACTTTGCCAGTATCATTTAAATTCTTTTTAGGCCTTGTTTGGGTGGGATTAGCTTAAAGAGAGTAAGTGAAATGAAAAAGGAAATGAAAATGATAAACATAATTGAATTAAAACTAGGTGTTGGGTTAATGAGATATTGAAGAGGAGACATTAATTTTTTGCTTATTTGAGAGGACTTATGAGCCATAATAATGATTTTATATATGTATATATTTTTAATACAATAACAACAATAATAAGTTTTTATCCAACTGAGTGGGTCGGCTACATGAATCTTTTTTCTCCATTGTGTCATATTGAACATCATATTTTCATTTAATTCTAATAATTTAAGATCATTTTTTATATAACATGACCTGGTCTCCTGCCTCTATCTTTTAGGCCTACCGCTACCTTTCTTAACATCTACTCTCCAAAACGGATGATCAGATGGTCAATGTTTAATGTGACCAAACCGTCTAGGATGACTATTTCTAATTTGTCACCGGAGCTACACTAACCCTTTCACGGATATATTTCTTTTAATCTTTCGTTAAAATTGACAACATAAGTCGAACCCAAAACATCTACTCTCCTAACCGGATCATCAGGCGGTCGATGTTTAATGTGACCAAACCATCTAAGATGACCTTTCTAATCTGTCACTGGAGATGCACCAACCCTTTCACAGATATATTAGTTTCATTCTTTAGTTAAAAATTGATAGGTTTCATTGACATACTAAGCTACACACACACGTGTGTGTTTTTGTGTGTGTTTGTGTGTGTGTGTGGTGTGTCTGTGAAGAGTAGGAGATGATTTGATCTGACTTGTGTTTATATTTATGTTTACAAAGATGATGAAAATATCCTATTTTGAAACCATGATGTAAAACATATTTTTGTTGACAAAGATGATGAAAATATCCTATTTTGAAACCATGATGTAAAACATTTTTTTATATAGTAGATGCTAGAAGTTCATGGTTTTGTATTTATTAGTGATTGAGTGTAAGCAATTATATTATGTGATAAAAGTCCTCATCTCTTTATTTTTGCTATTATGATATATCATGAATGTTAGTAGCTCCATGTCTTTAACTGATGGTTATGATTAGATTTATCAAGTTCTTCCTAAGGTAAATGTTGAATCAAGGGGGGAACTTATTACAAATAAATTTGAATTTGATGTATAATCAAAGTTTAGTTCATGGTTCCAAGATCATGCAGGTTAAAAACGAGAGAGTTATAGGACTAACTTTTTTGNCTTATTTACATAACCATTATGTTTTGAGTTATGAGTCATTTTTGTATTTTAGGCCTATGTTATCTATCATTGTCATGTTATTGAGTTGTAGCGGGAGTGATTGGTAATGTATGTGCATGAGCTAGCCTATCTATTCTCTTAAACTTATTTCATCATATTTGTAACCAAAATATTATTTCACCTTTATCACATCATTTAACTAAGACTCCACCTTTGACGTCCACTGCATCCAACATTTATTGACCTTAGAAGTACTTTTCTTTATTACCTTTTATTGCCATCAAATGCATTAAATATAAGACAAACAATGTGCTTGAACAAAGGGTTTCTTCATGCAAAAGTGGCTAAATCAATGAACAAACAACGTTTATAAGAAGGGAATTATGTGATATTGTGAAGTATTCACAAACTTCTATAACATAAGAAATAGGAATTAATCTACTATGACAATGATATAATGGAGATAAAATGAGGGGGGGAAAAGGACATACTTTTTCTAAAATCCAAATGCATTGAGCCTCACAAAACAAAAACCACAAAATCCTCGACATTAAATAAATAGAAGAACCTCCTAGCGACTTAAAGAGCGAAAAACTCAATAGAAAAATAAATTGAGAGATCTAACCAATAACAAAATAATCCAAATAGATGCACCAAGATTTTGAGATCGATATGTTTGCCCATCCCTTGCATTATGAGTGAGATAACAAAGAATGACATGGCCTATATATAGTCTTGTTATTGTCCTCAATTATAAATAACTTCGAACTTCAAATCAAGAAGTAATACCTTATTCTATGGTTAAATGATTCAATAAATTTATTAATAAACATCTTTTTAGAGATTCCATAAGGCATGATTCAAAAGAGATAACTTCCGGCCCAAGTTATCATCAACTACAACCCAAAAGAAAAAAAATGGCTTTCGCTCTTAAGAAAACTTGTGGCTCTTACCAAATCAATTTATGCCATTTATAACATTAATGACATTGCCAAGTACAAAAATTACGAACATATTTTTCAAGAACCACTAATACTAAGACACAATAGTATAGAAGGAAAAATTAATAGTGGTATGATATAAGATGAGATTGATTTGTAACACGCATAAAAATTAATAGTGGTATGATATAAAATGAGATTGATTTGTAATACACATAAATTAAAACAACACGGAGTGTTTTATTGTGATCAATATGTGTCCGCTCAATATTTGTACTGTTCAAGGAACAAGTTTTGGAGATTTTTTTTTTAAGTAAATAATACTACAATTCAAATTGCATGTGTTCGAGTCAAGAATTAGACTCTCCATAATGCAAGCTAAGGTAGCAATATCAACCTCTCCTTTAACACTTGGCCATTTAGAAACAAGTACTAAAAATGCTTTATATGAAGAGCACAATATTCGATGTGTTGAACGGTACACGTTTTCATCATGGAAAGAAAATGATGCAATATCTACTCCTTAAAGAACTTGCGTCAATCAGAAGCCTCATGTACTAGATATGCTCTTTAAAATAGAACACAAAACTCGAATACTCGATGTGTCCAATAGCCCAAGTTTTCATCTAGATATCAACCACCGGATTCCTCCTTATTTTCTTCTAACTCAAGCACCTGATAATAAGGAATCCCATGTTAAAATTAGTTGTAAAAATCCTCACTAGTTCGTAAAGAACTTATAAAAGAGAACAAATTAGCCATACTTTTAGTGCTCATACTATCTGCTTCTTATGCAAATTTAAATTAAAGATACAAAATAACCAAACACCAAATTCCTTCTTATTTTTGCTCTACCTCAAGCACCCAATAATAAGCAACCCCCCACAATAGATTAGTTATCAAATCCCTCGCCAGTTCATATCACAATTAATAGAAGATAACAAATTTGCCTTATATTTAGTGCTAGAACATTATAAATTTCTGCAAATTTAAATTAAAGAAACTAAATGCTCTTTTTACATATTGTATTGAACATACTTCAAAATGACAAGATTGACAAATTAATACCAAAATGATGACCACAATAGCCAAGCTACAACAAATAAGCCCAGGCAAATTGCTATTTGGAATATACGGGACAAATGTCGACCACATAACCTGCATCAAATGAGATGAATGAGCACACACAACTAATCTTCACCGTCATCACAAAAACATCTAAAACTCCACTAATTCCCACAAACTCACCTGTGGAAGAACAGAAATTCCCACAATGGTGATAAAATCCTCCCAAATCTGCCACACCCATTGTAGAAGCCATCCATAATAGTTCATGAAGTTCAGCACAAGCCCGGCAACAACGGCAGCCGACGTGGCCGTAAAATGCGGTAAAGGCATCGCTCCGGCGATGGCAAGCTGCACAATCACAATGTAGATAGATACAACACCCAATGTTTGAACTAATATGGCCTCCTTCTCTTTCTTTTTAGCAAAGTAGGATAGCAATGTGAGATTTCCAAGTAGACCAGTAAGCATACCCTGCATCATATTTCCAGTTCAACAGATCACTAAAATTCAGGTTAGCTGCACGTAGAATTTAGTAAATTTTGAAAATTTTGANTCTTCTTAGCAAAGTAGGATAGCAATGTGAGATTTCCAAGTAGACCAGTAAGCATCCCCTGCATCATATTTCTACTTCAACAGATTACTAAAATTCAGGTTAGCTGCACGTAGAATATAGTAAATTTTGAAAATTTTGGATTTAGTAAATCTTAAGGGGGATTAAAATACAAAAATTGTTTGACATGACAAATGTTAAAACTTCTTATATCTTANTTTGAATTTAGTAAATCTTAAGGGGGATTAAAATACAAAAATTGTTTGACATGACAAATGTTAAATCTTCTTTTATCTAAAGGAAATTTACATGCCTAGCACACAATTCTTATGTATTTACTAACTTTTTATATTTACACACATGGTACTTTGGTTCTTTAAGCCTATGCATCATGAAATGGTGTATTTTATTAAAAAAAAAAAGGTAAAAGTGCTATTTTTTTATGTGTAGATATAACACTCATATTTTAANAACTTTTTATATTTACACACATGGTACTTTGGTGCTTTAAGCCTATGCATCATGAAATGGTGTATTTTATTTAAAAAAAATGGTACAAGTGCTATTTTTTTATGTGTAGATATAACACTCATATTTTATAAGTGGTAAAGATTTGAGTACTGTATGTGTAAATATGAAAGTTTAGGTGTGAGATATGCAAATACATACGAATTGTGTGCTGTATGTAAATGCCCCAAAAACTTAATTTTTGTTTAGCTAATTGTTTCAAGATTTAAGACTAGTGAGAGTGAGAAATACTCAAATCTGTTAAATTATGTATGATGGAATTCAAAAAAGATTGGACATTAATAAAAAAATAAATCAGCATTAACTGAAGAGCATAGAGCTCACAAGCCAGGGAACAGCGAAGAGAGCAGCGGAGTTGTTGGAAGCTAGGTTTCGCTGATTGAGAAGTATCTGTGGGATCTGAATAAGAAGAAAGGGCATGTTGGAAGCTCCGGCGAAGCGGGCGGTCATGGAGTCCCATTGCCCTCCCTTGGAGGCCGCCTGGATGGGTTTTCCAGGAGGGGTTTTTGAGGAGAACGCAGCAACCTCTGAGGCGCAAGAATGGCGGCGACGGAGGAGAAGTTGGTTGGGAAGAAAATGGTGGAGTTTGAGAGAGAGATGAGAGGTGATGAAGACCGGNGGCCGCCTGGATGGGTTTTCCAGGAGGGGTTTTTGAGGAGAACGCAGCAACCTCTGAGGCGCAAGAATGGCGCCGATGGAGGAGAATTTGGTTGGGAAGAAAATGGTGGAATTTGAGAGAGAGATGAGAGGTGATGAAGACCGCCGGCGGCGGCGGTGGCGCGGCGTAAGAGACCATTGAAGGGAGAGAGTGGAAGACCGCGCAAGCTGGGGGATAATTCTATAAATTTGGATTTAATAAATCCGGTTAAATTTCTCTCGTTCAGTTAATTTTTTAGTTTATTAATTTAAATAGGTTTAAGGATAATTAAGTTTTATTAGAAATTAATTATTGAAATTTAAAATTAATATTTATTAATTACTGCTTATTATTCATTAATTTGTAAAAAGGTAATATTTCAATTGCATAGTAATTAGTGATTCAGTAACATAGATAAATTTTAAAAAAAGAATTNGAGAGTGGAAGACCGCGCAAGCTGGGGGATAATTCTATAAATTTGGATTTAATAAATCCGGTTAAATTTCTCAAGTTCAGTTAATTTTTTAGTTTATTAATTTAAATAGGTTTAAGGGTAATTAAGTTTTATTAGAAATTAATTATTGAAATTTTAAATTAAATATTTATTAATTACTACTTATTATTCATCAATTTGTAAAAAGATTATATTTCAATTTCATAGTAATTAGTAATTTAGTAACATATATAAACTTTAAAAAAAAAATTATTTAACTAATTAATATATCATTACTTTATTATTCATTAATTAGCATAATACAATGTATCCATTAATTATTAATTGATAACTTATTAAACCAATTAAATAAAAACTTTCATTTAGACAAATTAAGTAAAAATAATAATAATTTAATTTTTTTTAAGAATGAAAAGTAAATACATTATTTAATAAATTGTAAAAAAAAAAAAACTAGTAAAAATAATCCACTAATTTTTACGTAAATAACACCAAAAGGTGTAATTTACTTTAAAAAAAATAAATTTGTGGTCTTTTGTTGAGTGCATTTTCTGTCCGGACTTCTGACGTAGCTCCACGTGCCGCGGAAGTTATTCCTGAGTTATTTTAAAGTTATTTTCAATAATCCTGAAATAACCCGAAAATAAAGACCGCGGGTTATTTCTAGGTTATTTTCAAGAATAATCTCCACGGAACGTAGAGCTCAGGAGTCCGCACAGTAAAATTAGGCTTTTTGTTGTGATGTGAAAGGTTTTAGAGGTATAAATGTAAAAAAGTAATGTTTAGTTGCTAGACATGTAAATACATAGGAACTAGGTGTTATTTATATAAATATCCCAACATTAATTTGATGCGATTCAATGAAAATGAAGGCATTAAATCAAAATTGAATTATTCTGAACTTCAAGAGACTAATCAAAATCAAAATCTG
>JXCR01136018.1:207140-245110 GCA_002079205.1 Phalaenopsis hybrid cultivar | reverse complement strand
ATATATATATATATATATATATATATATATATATATATATATATATATATATATATATATATATATATATATATCATAAGCTATTATACAAGCCTCGAGCCACATTTAATGTGGCTAACAATTCTAGTACCACCTTCTTAAGGCCAACTGTGAGAGTGGATTTGAACCCCCGACCTGAATGATCTTATACCATGGATGCCAACCAACACAGTAAGGTACGTGACATAGTTGACATATGCTTTGTGAGTTTTTAGTCTCTTGGGGTCAGGGGTTCAATCCTACTGTTTTGCAGTCCGTCAAGTGATTAGATACATGAGGTTGGTTGGAAGCTTNATATATATATATATATATATAGACACACACACACACACACACACACACAAATAATGCTTTTTATCATGCTTGTCTACTAAGGTTTCTCACGCGATGGCACCATCTCCTAATGATTTCCCTAGTTTTTATCTCTTCTTAGACATTTTGGTGGTGGTCTTTTGCTACACTGAGGGACTCTTTCAAGTTTCCTTCAGTGGTTTCTTGGTTTTTGGCTTTTCCGGGTGTTCTCGTTTCAAAATTTTCCTCTTGTCCATAGTTCGATTGGTTTGAGCAGGCTCTCCTACTTGGTGTTTTTCCTCTCTGGAGTACTTATCCTAGCTTCTTTTACTTCTTTTTCTATTTAGGAGTGTTTTTTTCCTTCTGGTTACTGTTCCATTGATGTTAATGGAAACCTACTTAACTGCGGCTAACCCCAACTTTGTTGAGAAAGGGTCTTTTGCTGAAGTTGTTGGCAGAAGTGTTTGGGGTTCTTCAATGGGAGACAAACTTGTATTCCCATAGCTCTACCATGATTCCATGGCTGGGAAAGCTGAGTGAAATTTTATTAAAAAGGGTCTAAGAATTTTGAAAAACATGTTGTTATCTTTTCAAACTCAAAGATTACAAGCTTGCGTGAGAAATACAAATTTACCTTAATTAAAAAATTCTAATTAGGCCATCCAAAGATGGAAGTTATCTGAAGTGTCTTTGATGATTTCAAATTAGTGGGTAGTTGGAAGGTAGGCCTCTGATGGGAGCTGCATAATGATTCAGTCAAAAAGGGAAGAGAATTATTGTCGGCAATATTTTAGTTGGAGTTATTGTCCGTTGGAAACTGTCGGCCGCCAGAATCAAAATCCAATCACCCCCTTTGGAAGGACATTTTAATTTACATATATATTGTTTTAGAAAAATTTGAAATCAAACTGACCTCATACTTTTCATAGTTTAAATGAAAGAGAACTATACCTCAAACCCTGTATCTATCTCGAAGGATAAACACAAGACTTAAGAATGAGGCTCGATCAAATAAACTAAGAAATATATGACATCCGTCTGGTCTGCAAAACCATTATATTTGCTGAAAAATTCCCCTATTTAATATGAAGAATTAAATAAAATTTATATTAAGCTTGGTTTGGATAACTTCCTATAAGGGCAAGCCCATATAGTTAATTACATCTTAAATGACCAAAGTCACCTAAGAAATATAAGGGAAAGCCCCTATAGTTAATTACATCCTAAATGACCAAAGTCACTTAAGAAGACTCGTAAGGGCAAGCCCCTATAGTTAATTACATCTTAAATGACCAAAGTCACCTAAGAAAACTCTTGATAAAAATTAGAAAATATTATCTTCAAGGAGATCAAAGGATATGACTTTTTAACGATATCAGACAAAGAGGTGTGAAATGGGATTGACTCAAATTTGGAGCATTTTGTTTTTAGAATCCAAAGGAGGAAGAACTAAGGGATGTCACAAATCCGGGGGAGAACCTCGGTGACTTTCCGAGCTATCCTAATGTTTGGCTTGAATTTTGAGGAGAAATTATTTGAATGTTTCATTCTGCCGATTTTATTAGTTTGGGCTTAATTCATGTGAAATGATCACACAAATAGCCTGGAAGATGTGAGGATTTAGGTCGTGACGAACGACAATCTCGGGATCCTAAGACGAGTTTGGGCTTATATTGCACAGTAGAGCTGCATAAAGGCCTAAAGATGAGGTGAGGATTTATGTTGCATAAGTAGACAACCTCAAAATCCTATGGCTTGATTATTTAATTCTTAGGAAGGAAGTTGGTTTAGCTGGGGAAGACAAGTTTTGCTATTGAAGATGGCCGTGCTACCCACCATGCTAGCTCCAAGCTCCTCGTCGTGGCATGTTTAAGTTTTCTAGGGTGTCAAGTTATGATGTCAAATCAGACAAATCCTACAACCCTATGGTTGAAATTTTTTAAATGTTATAGGGATGTTAAAGTTGATTGGAGCGACACCGGTTAGGATCACATGGTTCCCTCATTTCGGTACCACTATTTTATATTGGATTTACTTAGTCCAAATGAATTTACTAAACTCAACCTAACGAGTTTCATAATTTCATTTAGACCGCGGGAAGCCTCGTTAGCAACCGTAGGTTACCTCCTCAGAGGGATTCCCGATCATCCAATATAGGCATCTTAATATAGTTGTAGCTGTAGTTTTTGTGATGTTTGTGATTAAATTTTGAGTTGTTTTATATTTTGAATGTTGTGGAGGTGACTTTTATCTTGGTTGATTTTAATTTTGGTTTTAGGTTTTAGTTTTGTGGCTACCCTAACAGTTTTGCTTTTCATGAAGGGTGACATCATTGTTTAATATGCAATTTTTATAAGCATAAAAAGTACAGTATGAAAGTATAAGAAAGACGGTACTGTAAACTATAAAAAGTGTACCTGGCGAGTCTTCTCGTTCCACCACCTGCAACTCAAAATGCGGAGAGCATTTTATATAAAGCGAAAAAGTAAGGTTTTGGTGATCTACCCAAACCTAGGTCATATCTTGGTGGGTCCCTATTAATTTGATTAAGGATAATTTCATCAAGAAAAATATATTAAGTTTAGTAGACCTCCGAGGTATCCATTAGATCCAGAGAAAGATGCAGGTTCATGCTTCCCTCTCATCGCCTGGTGAAAAGTCTTGAGCTCATTTTTAAACTTATTATGTTGCTTAATAACCCATCATGTAAATACCTTTAATGCTCAGTGAACATTGTTGTTTCAATTATCCCTAAGAGTAGGGTAATTATCACTTATAATTTAATTTGATAATTATGTAGGTGAAGACCTTAAAGGGGCAAGTTAATGTTATCAAGTCACTTAGCCAACTTTTTAATTTGGGCTTGTAGTGTTTCAAAGGTGTTTAATTTTTAATTATGTTAACTTTTCTACTCCTCATTTAATCAGATTTGATTTAGCTTAGGTCACTACTACGTCCGTTAGCATTTTGATAGATGTCTCAGTTATATTTTGAAAGAGATTGTATTTTTAGGTGATGATGATTCGTTATCAAAATTTTAAAAGTCATTTGAATCATTCAGTAGGAGTCTTAAATTGGTGAGTTATTAACACCCAAAACCAGGCCACTGAGTCTAGGATCATTTAAATTGATAGACTTCCAATGTTTGATAATTTAAGGAAATTGCAAATTTATCCTTTTACTTAAGAAAAGTGAGATTGATTTCTACCAATTAACCCCCTTGTGTTTCAATCATCCAAATATGTTGATTAGAATCAGAGGTTACCCATTTCCCTTTCTTGAATTAAGCCTAACTGTTAATTAAGGCTAAATTTCCAAAATTACACTTTTACCCTTAAGGCTCAAATACTTCATAATTCATCAAATTTAATTCAAATGACTTTTGGAATTTTTATCCCACCTCACTCATGGGTCAATTAAGATATCGGAAGAGAAAATGTGATTTTTTAAATTTTAACTTAATTTATATATTTATTTTTATACAAAATAGGATTTTTTTAACGAAAAATCCATAACTTGACCAAGGCAAAGCATAACTGGAGGTAGACTTAGACTAGAGAATCATTGGGACCGAAATTCATGATTTTTTGAGTTTTATTTTAATTATTAGAAATTTTTTAATTTTCTGGAGCATTTATTAATTATAAAGAATTTTAGATATGGAGAATTAAGTTTCACATTTTTATTAAATCTATCTGAGGTCAAGAAACCCGGAGAAATAAATTTCATGTTTTTCTGATTTTTATTTGAATTGTTGGAATTATTTTAGTGAAAATCCAATTTTTACTTTAAAAAATTATTTTAAGCTTCAAAATTCAATATCTTCACTTAGAAAATTAGGAAAAATATTCCAATTGTTCCTAAGTGCTTAGGAAACAATTTAAAAAATTTCCATGAATTTTATTAACTTTGTGATATTTATCATTTTTTAATTATTAAATATTAAAAATAGGCTAAAATTGAAGTTTTTATTTTAATTACCATTTTATTTTTAGAAAATTCCTTTGATCACAGAGAACTCCAAAAGCTAATTTTTATAATTTCTTGAGTTATATTTTAATTATTAAAAATCATTTTAGTGTTAAAAAAGACACTTAACATAGAAAATCAATTTTAGTTATCAAATGAGCTCCAAATATTTTGAAATTTTTATGGGGGGTTCTCTGAGCTTCAAATTATAGTGGAGAGTTAAAATCAAGTCATCTAGATGTTTGCATTTCCCAAATTAATTTTCTTTGTGTTTTAGGATTTTGTGCCAATTAGGTGTATCATTAATGACCTAGCTCATGAAACATTTTCCAAAGGGTTCCCTAGTTGTGGAAAACCTTACAAAATTTTCTTGGAATTTTGTAAGCAACATGATAATTATTATGATTAATTTATGCAAATAGTAGAAATAAATTTGAAAAATATGTATCTCTGTCTAGAGACCTCCTCTGACTTTAAAAAAATCAGAGAATCTCCCCCATGATAGAGGCAACAACATGCCAAAATATCAAGCCATGGTGAAATGTCTACATGCATGGAGAGTTAAGAAACTCAAAACAGTATTTAATTAATTAAAAATAAGGTAAGCATTACATAAACTTCAAATTATTCTACATTGTTCTCCTCCATTCACTGAGTAAGAGGGTATTTTTATTTTTTTTGTGATTTTCCTACACAAAGATATGGATTTTTGAAGTTAGGGATCATTTTCTGATTTATTTAATTCCTTATTTATCTACTTAAACGCGCGACGCCACCTCATCTTAGGCATCTCCGAAGCTCCACGAGGCATCCTCTGGTTCGAAGCCGTCATCCACCTCAGCGCTGACTCGACCCACATTTCATGTAAGAAGGCGCTGTCCGGCTAGATCTCGTCCGTTGATGAGATAACCGCGTGATTGGACGGCTCCCCGTCATCGTCCCTAATTCCTTAGCCCGAGAACCATCCATTTTCAAAGCTTAAGATCTCACTCATTTCTAAATCAAATTAAGCGCGGTTCATTTTTAAGTGCACGTCTAGGTGTGACGAACACATCCATACTGTAATCAAGCCATTAAATTAGCTCTAATCAAATGGAGGATTAAAACAAGCTCGGTAAGAGGGAAAGTTCAATACCTTTGCTCTGAGAAGGGAAGCTTCAATTAGTGGTGCTTTACACGTTTGTGGAGGTCTGAGGAGGCTAGGGATTGAGCCTCTTGATGTGGTGAAAGGTCTTGGTATGAATTCGACCTAGCTCAATTTCAGGTGTTGGTCTAGAGCTATGCTAGGGGCTATGTTTGAGTGGTATTTGATGGGGCTTCTTCTTCTTTCAATGTGGTGATGGTTTAGGTGAGTTTAATTTGATTTTGGTGGAGTGTAGAGGTGTGGAGAGCTCTGTTGTCTCTGGCAAGGTTTTGAGCTAAAAAATTGAACTCCGGCAAGGAGATTTAGGGCAATGGGGTAGTTGGGTTGCATTATGGAGGTCTCAAGGAAGCTCAGGGAGTGATTTTGAAGGATTTCCTTTCAGCACCATCCCCATTGGACATGGAGGTGAGCTTTTATAAAAGTGGCCAATGGTGGCTCTGTGGGTCAATTGAAGGGTGCAAAGTTCTCCCTATGTGAAGGGTAGAGAGGCTCTAAACTTAAAATTGGATGAGGTGGCCTCAAGATTTGAATTGGCTTTTGATTTTTGTGGGTGGCTCATGATTTTAGTGTTTTCTGGCCACTAGGCCAGCAGGCTAGGCCAGGGGAGGTGGCTAGGAGGTCAGGTGAGCCAGGAGAATCTATCACAGCAATTAAATGGGTTGGTGTTTAGTTTTGGCAAAAGAAATCCTTGGCTTAAGAAAATTTGGAATCAAATCCCTTGATTTGGGGATCCCTTGGTCCATGGCTCATTTGGGTGGTTCCATGAGGTTTAGTCTAGTCAATAAGGTTTAAATTTTGGCTGTGGTGGTCTTTGGTTAGCCAATTTGGTTTGATTAGGCCAACTTTTGGTAAAGGGGTCCATGTATATCAATTTGGATAAAAGTGGGTTTGGGTTAGGCTAATTTTGACGTTGAGCCCAATTGATTGATCAACATTGTGTACATGATTGTAATGAACATTTTTGGTGAAATATTGAAGTGGTTTTGAGTTCAATTGGGGGTCCAATTTGAGGGATTTTGGAATTTTGATCAATTTAGGCATGTTGGGCTAGACTTGGGTCTAGATTGGGCTAGTCTTGGGCTAAGTCCAAATTGATTGTTGAGAATGGTCAATAGAAATGTCATGAAGAGTTTTAAACATGAATTGGGTACCAGTTTTGGGGTTAGGGCAATCCATTTGGTGGAATCTTGAGGTATGGCCAATTTGGGGCAAATTTGGGGATTTTTGGATCTAATTTAAAATTAAATGAAATCAAGGTTTCACCAAGGCCAATTAAAGGTCAATTTTGATGTTTAGGAATATTATGAAGAATTTTCAACATAAATTGTGACAAATTGAGGAAGCTATAGGTTCAATTTGGTGAGATCAAGTCATATGGCCAAAATTTGGGGTTTGACCTAGATCAAAATTGGGCTCAAAGCATGGAAAAATTGAGCTTGGATTTGGTTTAGATTATTCATATAGAAGGTGAATTTGAGTTTAGAATTGAAATTTGGGGAAATTTGGACCAATTTGATGGATGTCTAAGGAGAATTTAGGGAAATTGGGCCTTTAAAGGCAGTTTGGGGGTTTAGGCCAAGATGGTCAAATTAGTGAAATTGGGTCATGTGGTAGTTAAGAAAAATGAAAATGGGAATATTTTGAAGGTTTTGGAAAATTTTGGGGTTTTTTGGAATTTTTGAAATTTTGGGCTAAGGAGGGGCATTTTGGTAATTTGGCAATTTCTTTGGTGATTTTGGGTAATTTGGGTGTTTTCAAAAGGTTCAAAATGATTTTTGATCAAATTTAGGTGTTTTGGGTAAATTTGGGAATTTTGGCCAAATTTAGGGTTTCAAGGGTACTTAGGTAATTTGGGGGAGTTTAGGGGCAAAAAAGCAAATTTGGGTATTTTTGGTAGAATTGGAGTGCCAATCACCATAAATGAGCTATGGGCCAATGGAAATCCCATTTGGGTCCTTTATGTACTAGTCTTAGCTAAACCCTAGCTTAGGGCCAGTGGGTTTAGGGGACCATCTACATGAGTCTCCCAAATGATTAAGAGATCAAAATCGAGGAATTTTGAGTTTGTATTTGTGAGTGATTGTGAATGAGGTGAGTGTAGTGAGTGCCTTAAATCTAGACCAACACCTAGAGTAACCGCAAGGACAAGCAATACTATAGGAACTCTCATTGAGCTCCCTCATAATGGCCCCACCTACTAAGTGCTAGAGGTTAAGACCACTATGTGGAACTTCAAGTTGAGTAGAGAGGAGTTTAGAATTTCTAATGGTGATGGTTTCTTTGCTAGTTTTCTAGGAATAGTTAATAGGAAAGACCTATGGCTAGACCCTAGGCTACTAAAGAGGAAAACTAGACCTCAACCAAAAGTGAGGTCAACACTTATGCTCAAATATTATCTAAGAAGTCTATTGTGATTGAACACAGGAAAGGGTGGAATTTGATAAGTACCTAAGAAGTCTATCACAAAAAAGTCATATGGCCAAAATTTAAGGCACAAATGAAAGATAGGTCTGAGGTCTAGTTTTCCTCTTTAGTAGCCTAGGGTCAAACCCTAAGAAGTCTATCACAAAAAAGTCATATGGCCAAAATTTAAGGCACAAAATTTAAGGCACAAATGAAGATTTTAAAATGGTATGTGGATTTTGATCCAACACAGGAACCAACATTGTTTCCAATTTAGTCTGTAGATTTTGATCCAATAGAGGAACCACTAAAGTATGTTTGGGAACACTAAAAAAAGATGCTATAGACTCCACCCTTTCCTGAGAGCTCACAGAAATAACGATGTTGTTTCACCCTAGCATATTTTTTGATGCTGATGTGCCCACTGGAAGTGAAAACATGGGATCAAGAATGAATTCACAAGGAGCCTCTGCAAACAGGAATGTTCAACTTCCTAAAAATTTTAAAACTTTGCCCTTAACTATCACCCCATCTATTTACACCCAAATTTAAGACATCCCTGATCCAGTTCTGGAACCCTGTACCTCATCAACCCACCACTCACATCTATAGCCCAACAATGTTTTTGAAGCTCGAGATATTACCACTTATCCCATTGTTCCCAAAATTCAAGAGTCTGGTACTGCTGAAGAAATTCTACCATATATAAGGCATATATTGGAGGAAAATTGGGAAGTTCATAGAAGCAGAAAGAAGCACAAAGGAGTCAGAGAACTAAAAAATTTATTAAATGGCAATTTAGTTGATCCTAGTCAAGAATTGTTGCCAGGGAGACCTTCTAGAGTCTCCAAAACCTCCCATCATGATTAAGTTGCTTTGTTGGAACTTCAAGGGAATCTCTGATTCTAATTCCTTAACGAGACTTAAAAATCTCATTAAAATCCATCATTTTATTTATTTTTCTATTTTAGAACCTCTTACACATTATATTTCCAAAAAATTGTATAGAATTTTTCCACAATTTGACATCTTCTCCAATATCAATGCAAGATTTGATTTTTTTGTTGAAAGGAAAATAAGTACAAAGTGCTGATCAACCATACTAAATTTATTCATGTCAACCTACAATGGGGATTCTTAGACACTACAACTACTTTGTCTATGTTGGATGTACTAAGGGGGACAAAGAGGAGCTCTGGCCAAATTTAAAGTCTTTGCAACTCAATATTAAGGGGATCTTCATCATTGTTTGTGATTTTAACTATGTGGCATATCCTAATGAAAAGTTGGGAGGCAAGCCAATTGACTTAGAGAAGATGATTCAGTTCTTTGATAACATCAGTGCTGCGCAGCTGGTGGAATTACCTTGTCAAGGACTTATGGATATCTGGAGAAGAGAGAAGTTTCATGAGAGACTTGATAGATTCTTAGTCAACTCTCAGTGGTAGGAAAAATATATGCATTCAAAGGTTTCTCATCTTCCCTATACCTGTTCAGATCATAAACCACTTTTTCTGTTTATTTCTACCACCAGCTCTTAGCTCAAAGCTAGATTCATATTCCTAAATGTGTGGATTGAACATACTAATTTCCTCTCTTTTTTACTATCTGTCTGGATTCCAGATGAAGCCCTTGCACCTTGGGTTAGACTTTGGTTTGTCAAGAATTCTGTGGTCAAACACCTCAAAACTTGGAACTGGACTTATTTTGGAAATCTGTCTCAAAGAGTTAATGATGAAGAAAGGGATTTCTTAAAGGTAGAACAAGAGAAGGCTTGGGGATTATATCTGAGAGGGAGCTTTTTGAAGCTAATGCTAATCTTGTCCAAGCAATCAATTGCGAGGAGAAATTACTTAAACATAAAGTTTCAATTAAGAGATCCATTAATGGGGACAAAAACACCAAAATTTACCTAGCCTGCATAAAACAAAGGAGTTCTAATGATATTCTAATGATAAAGGACAACAATGGCTTTTGGCTAATTGATAGTGACTCGACTGCATTCAATTCTGTTCAACACTTTCAAAGGTTTATGAACACCCCCCCACATTTGTAATTCCAATTAGTTTGATGACTCTTGTTTTGATGTAGATTTAAAGCATACCACACATCATGACTTGACATTCATTCCCTCTAAAGAAGTGATCTAGATGGCTTTGGGCACTATTGATGGTGATGAGGCTGCAAGAGCTGATGGCTTCACTTCAACCTTTTACATCAAAGCTTGGTCTATTGACAAGAAGGAAGTCATAGAAGTAGTACAAAGCTTCTTTAGGGGGTTAGACATGCCAAAATACTTTGCATTGTCCACTATCACCCTCATTCCTAAAGATGAGCAAGAGAATAGTTGGGACAAATTCAGGTCAATTGCTCTCACTTATCTTACATCAAAGCTCATTAGTAAAAGTATTATTTATAGATTAAAATCCATTTTACCCAAAATTATTTCTTCTAACCAATCTGCTTTTGTTAAGGGAAGGCAAATTACAGATAAAGTGCTTCTACTCAAGAACTCATCCTAGATATTGACAAACCATGCAGAGTTGGAAATTTGATGTTTAAATTGGATCTATCAAAAGCCTATAACACTATCAGCTGGCGCTTCATTTTGACAGTTTTGAAAGCAAAGGGGTTCAACTTTAACTTCTGTATGATTATCCAAAGATTGCTACAAACAAGCTACTACACAATTCTGGTTAATGGTAGTTCCACTGGTTTCTCTCCTACCATTTTTATCTTGGCAAGGGATTATCTGTCCAAGCTTCTTGATCAAGCTTATCTCTCCCATGAGCATATAAGATTTGCAAATAAAATCAATTTAATATTGTTCATCTTATCTATGCTGATGATGTGATCATGTTTTTCAATGCATTCAAACCTGCTATCATAAACTATTTCGAGGAACTTTCAGATCTCTCCCTTAACCCCAACAAATGCCATATTATTTTTAGCAAAAGAGTTGAGCCAACTTCCAAAAATTGCATTAAAGATTTGACAAATTTCAGAACAACTACTCTTCCTTTACATTATTTGGGTGCTTAACTCCTAAAAAATAGAAAACCACGGACTCAATTTGATGAGGCGATCATATTTGCTATTTGAGTAATGCTTTCCTCACTAATGGTGGTAGAATTAGTCTCATTAAATGCATTATTTGTTCTTTCTCAATGTACCTATTGCAAATGTTTAAAAAAAAAAACACATAGCTGTTATTGGAAAGGATTCTTAATAGATTTCTTTAGGAGGGTAAACACAAGAAGCTTCATTGGATGAAGTGGGATAAACTCTATACCCCAATCACTTTTGTTGGTTTGTGTATTAAATCTTTCTAGGAACTTCACCACATCTTCTATTGCAAATTGTGGATCAAATTCAAAGCTCAAAACACTTTTTGGGCAGAATTCATGAGGGTGAAATACTGCAAGTACATCCATCCTACACTTATTTTGAAGAAATTGGGAGATTCCAAAACATGGACTAAATTGCTGAAGGTTAGAAGGGAGGCTGAAGATCTTTACATTTAGGATATCAGAGATGGCAAGATTGATTTCTGGCTGGATAGCTAGCTCCTTGATGGCAAAATTGCTGAAGATTTTGTGGATGTATCTTTTCTACTTATGCAAAAGTGTTGGATTAACCACCAATGGAATGGGTCCTCATGAGCAATATGGTGAGGAAAGAGCAACATCTTTAGATAATTCAAATCCCTATTACACCTCAACATATGGATATAATTATCACCAAGAATACTTAACATCTCTCCTTTACTAAATACACCTACTATCAATTATATAATTAACCTCTCATTGAGTGGGGCAAATCTATCTGGGTGAAGTTTCTCAGCCCTTCCATGTCCTTTTTTGCATGGAGATGCTTCAATAATATTCTTCCAACTGATGATATCTTAAAACTAAAAGGACTGAGAGACACTTCTAAATGCACCTTTACTAAATACACCTACTATCAATTATATAATTAACCTCTCATTGAGTGGGGCAAATCTATCTGGGTGAAGTTTCTCAGCCCTTCCATGTCCTTTTTTGCATGGAGATGCTTCAATAATATTCTTCCAACTGATGATATCTTAAAACTAAAAGGACTGAGAGACACTTCTAAATGCACCTTTACTAAATACACCTACTATCAATTATATAATTAACCTCTCATTGAGTGGGGCAAATCTATCTGGGTGAAGTTTCTCAGCCCTTCCATGTCCTTTTTTGCATGGAGATGCTTCAATAATATTCTTCCAACTGATGATATCTTAAAACTAAAAGGACTGAGAGACACTTCTAAATGCACCTTTACTAAATACACCTACTATCAATTATATAATTAACCTCTCATTGAGTGGGGCAAATCTATCTGGGTGAAGTTTCTCAGCCCTTCCATGTCCTTTTTTGCATGGAGATGCTTCAATAATATTCTTCCAACTGATGATATCTTAAAACTAAAAGGACTGAGAGACACTTCTAAATGCACCTTTACTAAATACACCTACTATCAATTATATAATTAACCTCTCATTGAGTGGGGCAAATCTATCTGGGTGAAGTTTCTCAGCCCTTCCATGTCCTTTTTTGCATGGAGATGCTTCAATAATATTCTTCCAACTGATGATATCTTAAAACTAAAAGGACTGAGAGACACTTCTAAATGCACCTTTTGTAACTGTGAGGAAGAATCAATATCACATATTTTTTTTCCATTTTTAGGTTGCCCAAAACATATGAGGGGGCATTCTTACATAGTTAAAGCTTCAACTTAATACCGGTTAATCTGATTTTCTTGATTATTAGTGTATGTAAAGGGATCAATGCTGAAATTATTTCATGCATCACTACTTGGTTCATATGGATGGTAATAAACAAAATAAAAAATGAGGAAACTTCTGTTTCACAATAAAAAATCAACATTAATTGCATGTTTTATATATTCAAGATCACCAAGACCATGGGCTATAATGTTCACAACAGAAAATGGAGTTAACTGAAGGATGCAACTTTGCAAAAACCTATCCTTCTCCAAATATAGAAAATTTATTAGGGGAAGACTTTTATCCCATGGTTAAAAAATTAATACTAATGACAACTACAAGGAATTCTCAGTTGGAATGGGGGGATATTAAGAAACCAAGAAGGGGATTTCTTACTACATTTCTCCTCACCTATTGTTGCCACGAATGCTTTACATGCTGAACTACAAGCAGTGTTCTGGGCTATTAAAATTGCCTCTTCTATGGGTTGGAGATATTTACATGTGGATTTGGATTCTCAAGAGCTTACATCCTCCTCCTTGGTTTATTGCTATACTATTCAAATAAACTTTGGTCCTCTCTTCTAAGAACAATTTGGCTATACTTTGGAGTCACACTCCCAAGGAAGGGAACATATGTGCTAATTGGTTAGCTAAAAGAGGTGTCACTTCTTCTTCTCCAATGTCAAATGTATCTCCTCCTTTTGAGCTTGCTCTTTTGACAAGGGGGGACAAATGTTCCCTGCCTTATATTAGATGTAACCCTTTTTCTAAATCTTAGTTCATTTCCCCTTTATATATATATATATATATATATATATATATATCCGATCACTTGGTCATGATGTTATCTTCGATATCTTAAGTAAAGTTGCAGAGTATAAATCTTCGAGAAAACAAATTTTTGGAGGTTGGATGAATGTCTCTATCACAAACGATTATTTAATTATAATTTCTTTTTTATTGATGGCATTAGAAGAATAAAAGATCATATTAGTCCAAAACAAAATTAAATTTTGCATTCTGTATTAATAGTTTTGAGCAAAAAATATAGCAATAGAAAAATTTTTGATTGGAGTCTCTAAAAAACAAAGTTTTATTAGTTAATTTGCTTAGAAATTAATTAAGCTTCCAAGCACCTAGCTGATTAAAACTTGATTCAGAAAGTACACTTTTTAAGGACAAAGAAGCTTGACCCCCTCGAAATATGGAATTATGTCAAAGAAATAATGTCACGCGGAGGTACAGAAAAATAAAAAAAATTTTGTTTTAACACAAGAGAATATTCCCCCGTGTTATTTAGTTGTTATTGTGATTGTATTCATGTATTATTGTGTTCTAAGAATATTTTCGGTGTTATAATAACAAAATAACATATCAATACCACCATAATAACACCTGAATAATGCGGAATAACACAGGAGGAATATTCTCCTGTGTTACCGGGTCGGATCACAAGAAAATGAGTTTTTTTTTTTCTATCAGCTCCACGTGGTTGTGATTCATTGGACTTCGGATGTATCTATATGTCCGGAGTCTGGACGTAATAGTTTTTCCGAAATCTGCGAGTTAATATCGACTTATTATCTTGTTAAAGTTATTTTATATTTTTTTTGGAGTGGAGGGTAATAAATAGAAGTTCTATATCTGTTGGTTGATTATGAGTTTAAAAGTAGTAATTTAAGGTTTTTTTAAATTTTTTTTTGCTCTTTCTTTCACATTCCGACGTCAAAAAATAGCCGTAATAACTCGATGTCAACACGTTGAATTTTAGCAAACGACTCCTACAGGATCATCCTTGGTGCAGTCTGATGAGCATCACTAACATTTCAGTTTTCTAATTCAGGGTGTCAAATCAGTAATGGGTAACTTCTATATTATGACCGGAGGCCAACATTCGTGTAAAGAATAACTCAACTTTCAATTGTCTTGAAAATGGCACATCAAAAATAAAATAAAATAAAATAAAATAAAATAAAAATTCAATCATTTTTATATTACATTTATTTAAAACAGTTTTAATTTTTTTTAATTTATTTTATTTACATAATGATCAAAATATTTTTTTTTCTAATAATTTACAACAAAATAAATGGATATGAGCTTCATCTGTTGGGAGCGATGTAGTGTCTGGAAGAGAAGAAAGCGACAGAAGAAGTGCAACCACAAGTGTTTGGAAAACAGTACAAAGGGATAGGGGCATGCTCAAGCAGAGGTTGAGTGTGCCCAAACTTGACTCGTATTCGGCCCGTTAAAAAATACCACAGTTTGTGTTATGCTCGCTTATGTATTGAGGGCGAAAAGGTTTGATCATGCTCGGCTCACTTGTTTTGTGAGTCAAACACGAGCTATTAGTGAACATCAAGCCTTTTTGACGGCCTTAGTCACGATGGGGTAGGATGTC
Source organism: Phalaenopsis hybrid cultivar (assembly GCA_002079205.1). NCBI lineage: Eukaryota > Viridiplantae > Streptophyta > Magnoliopsida > Asparagales > Orchidaceae > Phalaenopsis > Phalaenopsis hybrid cultivar. The sequence continues at coordinate 230,105 of JXCR01136018.1, read as the reverse complement.
AGGTAGGATGACAAGAATATGACGAGAATTAAAACTTATTATTTATATTAAAATATTCATTTAAATAGATATTAATATATTTTTATTATATTTATTTAATTAATAATTTTAATCTATTATAAATTTTTGTAGCTTTATAGTCAATCAAATTCTATTTTAATTATTTTGAGTCGAAATGAGTCGAACATGAACAACAAATCTCTGTTCATGTTTGGCTCGTTTATATATCAAACGCCAAAAAAATTATTCAAGTACGATTCTGCTTAGCAAACGAATCGAACACGGGTGACAAGAGGAGCCAGATGTGAGCTGTTTGTGAAAAACTAGGCCATATTTTTGCAGTTAAATTTCCATCACCTGAAGCAATTTAAGACACTTCTTGCCGAGAGTTTCCTTTAGCATTTTATATTACATCTCTCGAGGCCACAAAATAAAAGAAAAAGGACGAATCACCTAACTAAACAAAATTAGAACACCAATACATATACATAATAATAACATGCACGAACAAATTATCCATGAGTTACGACCCTTAATGTCTGCTGCTTTCAATTCAATTCAGCTTTTGCTTCATTCCCCCAAAGTGGAAAAGGCTCTTATTCATAATAAGGAGTTATATCGACAACTTTGAAATTTTACATCACATTAGCTTCTACTAGTAGATCTATTTGATAGCTATTAGTTTTCTTCAAAGTTAAAGTTCTATTTGCTCTAGTGTAAGAATGACATCCCCAATAATAGAGGTCCATTTCTTGGTAGTTATAGATGTCGTAGACTAAATCATTCAATTAATAATTGAATCAATGTCCAGTATTTATTGCTCTTCTAGACATGTTGGCTTGGGCCTAATCAGGAGCATTCTATCATATCATTCTTAGACCTGAAGTTGTAAGTTTTAAATTATTTGTTGTGCTGTTCTCCATTGGGACTATTAGAATTGGGTGTTAGTTGGGACAACTTTTTAAACAATGTAATAGGGTTGTGTCCATGCACAACTTTGAATGGACTTTGTCCCACAGTCTAATTGCAGAAACAGTTGAAGAAAGATTTCTCGTGAGCTAAAATGAGGACCCATCATTGAATAATTTCTATCACAAACTAACACAACAAGTTTTCCAATTTATGATTAATAGTTTATGTCTAGTCAATTTCCTCTGGATGTACAACAAAACTAACTTGAAATTTAGTACCTAGTTTTCCTCATAGCATCTTCCAAAGATAGCTAATAATTTATCATGTTGATCAGAAGTGATAGTCTTCAAAATCCTATGTAACTGTAGTATCTCTTTGAAATATATATTTGAAATAAAGGTGACACCCAATAATTTGGTGCGAGTTATGAAATTAGTCATTTTTGAAAAACCATGATTGATTCTTTGTTGCATTGATCTCAAAGAAGTCCTAACACAATGTTGATATTAATATCAACTGAAAGAACCTTCGAGCCTAAAGTCGTTTGCAAAGTCCTACATTTTGTCAATGAGTCTTAGCATATCAACAAACTCATCATTAACTAATGAAAAAATCCACATCACACGGTAGTATTGGCTAATCAAAATTTTATTGATGAGGGCCACAGTTTTATCTCAGGCAAATGGTTGGCTAATAAACTCTTGTGGCACTATGACATGATGGAAAGTTGATTAGAAAAATATGGAATGAGAAGGTGAGCACTAGAAAGAATAATGTATACATTCTCAATATGAAAGCTTTGTTGTGGTCCAACAAGGCATTTTCATCATAAGCTTTAAGAATATGCATCCTTTACATTTAATTTTTTAATAAATTCAAAGCCTACAACTTTTCCTTGCAACATCTGAAGCATCAAGTATATGTGGTTTTTCACACTACCTACTTGGTTACCCTCCCCTGACTTGTATTTCAACGTATATCAGAATGCTGACAAGTGTGTAGCACGTGATATGTCTCCCTTCTAATCTATTTTAACTATAAAATATTTTAAAAGCTTCATGGTTTAAAAAGAAAAAGAACTCATTAGTCAAAAATTAATGATTCATATGGTGCAAAGCTCAAACTATGACATTGGAGTCCTTATCATAGGTTAAAATTTTTTTATCAAGAATCACTTACTTTCTCACTGAAAAATGCTTTAGAGTGTCCCCACTTACTAAAAATAGCACTAATGTCAACACTTAAAGAATCATATTCTACCTCAAATGCTTGACTAAAATCATAGAGACCTAAAATAAGAGTTTTTGGGACTTCTTTTCGTAGGCATTCAAAACTTAAAAAGGAGATATAATTCAAATAAAAAATTTTTAAACCTTAAAATTTTGTAATAAGATTTATGATTAAGTTGATTTTTTAATGAACTAGCATTAAGATGTAGCTTACTCATTAAATTTTTGCACTTCTTTGAAGGATTATAGAATTGGCCAACTCACAATGGATTCTACATTTACTAAATTATATTTAACTTTATAGAGAGAAATGGCCACTAAAATGATTCATTAGGTGCATGAGTGTGCTTAGTGCGCTTAATAATTAAAATGACTTTACTTTCCAATTAAATAATTCATTATGTATATTAAAAGCAGTCTTCCCCTTATCGACTACTCATTCAAATTTGTTGATTTCCACTTCATAAATTGAACTTAGAACAAATAATTTTTTCCATTCCGGTAATTGAAAATATAATCAACAATAAGAAGTGGGAATTAAAATTTAAAATTATCTTACTGGCAATCCAGCTTTCCATGCACATGAAAACTTAACCATCTATTTGGTGGGGGATTTATATGTCTCTACACTCCATAAATTTTTTGAAGATTTTTATATAAGTGTCTGATAACAGCATTTGAAGAATAGTCTACCACTCTCAGAGGAGGAAATATTATCTTAAAATAGGCTTAATCGTTTGAATGACAAAAAATCTTCTTAAGTCTACAAAATCAAGATTTTTTTCTCTAACTTTATGAATGTAATATATGATTTTTTTTTTGGGGTTAGATTCCATATAAGGACAAGCCCGTATAGTTAAATATATCTCAAGAGCCGTGAGCCCTTAAAAAAACTTTATTATTATAATGACCTAGGCTATCCAGATTAGAGAGTTGAAATTTCAAATTTGAGGTGTTAGAGGGGAAGGATCCAATTTCGAGTATTGGAGGAATTAAGCTCAATGAGATGGGACATGTAGTTTGTAGGTAGTTTGTCATTACAAGGCTTAAATAAATGGTTTTTACCATCCAATGAGATAAACTCAACTAAGAGATTGAAGAATTTTAATTGATCAGATTTAATCAAGAACAGATCAAGAATGATTTGGATTGAATGGTTTAAAGCTATTGGTAGCCCTAAATCAAAGGATAGAGTTGGGTAAGAGGTTAAGCCCTAATCATAGAATACCCCTAGACTCTATAAGAATCTAAATAGGTGGACTAACCTAGATATTGGGAATAATTCCCTCAATCTAGATTTCCATGTTTTCCTGTCATTCCGGGTATGTTTGTGTCCAAATATAACCAACCTAATAACTAGAGACCCTCATTAGGCATCATGAACATGGCATATGGAGTGTTTTTTAGTTTCAAAACAATTTTAAATGCTTTTATCAGTAATCATGGGTTACCTCATGCAAGAGAATTCCATCTAGTTTCAAGTTGTAAGGTTGTTTGTTTTATATGTCTTAGTACTTTGTTTTAATTAAGGTAGGTTTCTATACTTGGATTAATCTAGGGTATGTGTGTGAACCTTCGTTCGTATGTCTAAGTTGGCTAACATAGGGCATGTGTCAAATCAACCTAGGCTCAGTTCTCATTCCTTAATTTGGTGTGTTTTAAATTTTGTGTGGAGTTTAATATTTAATTATTGACTTGTTTTAGCTCTTAAATTTTTCAACTAAGTTGAAAATCAATATTTTTCATAATTTTTGAGTTTCTCAATTATTTTTCTAGGATTGTGTTCTCCATTTGGTTTTATCATTATGTTTTATGTAGCTTGTTAAGTATGTATGAGGAAAATAACATTGGAGATGTTCTCTTCCTCCTATTTCATTCTCCCTTTTTTCATTTTTTTTATTTTCTTATTTTTGATATATATAAAGACTACACATGATATGTGAAACGTGGAACATGAATTTTGATTTTTTTTTATTTTACTAAACATGAAATACTGCAAGCTATGACTTTTGTTCAGCTTGGATTAGACTTTGCTAGGGGTGAGCTATGGTTAGCAAAGGTTCATCTATACGTAGCTAAAAATTGAGCTTGGTTCAATAGAGCTCCATTTGGTTTTAACATTGGTTGACCTGAGTTGGCTTGGGTTTGATTTAGGTTGGACTTGTGTTGACCTGGGGTGAACATAGGTTGAAATTAGGTTGACTTGGGTTTGAGCAAGGTACATTTACCTCAATTGGACCTCAGTTGGACCAAGGTTGAACCTAAGTGGACCTAGGTTTAGTATGGGTTGGACCTCGGTTAGATCTAGGTTGGTCTTAGTTTGCGCATTGGCTGACCAGGGTTGAACTTGGGTTGGAACTAGGTTGGACCTGGGTCATGTTGGGATAAGGTTTGGGTCAGATCAAGTTAATATTTGGTTTAATTTTTGTTATTTTGGCTCAGCGATTGCGTTAACTCTGGTTAGACTGGATTAAGGGAAAGTTACGCTATGTTAGGGTAGACCAAAGCAAAACCCAAACCCAAAATTAATCCAAGAGTTTGTTTAACCTAAGTTATAAAAATGGTACTGAGCAAAATATAAAAGGAGGAAAGGGGATTTCTAGAGAGAATAGCCGTAGTGGTTCACTGTAAGAGGAGGAGGCTGAAGTAGCCAAACCTTTTTGAGTCCTAGTCAAGTCTCAATACGTGTGTAGAAGTGTCGAAGGGAAACCATAAGAAGCAATTTATAGGTGGCAGGCACAATGGCGGGAGCTTTTGCTGCCCACAAATCAGCCTTGATGATTGTCGATTGAGGTATGGATCAACGATCACATTTTTTCTAGTAGTTGGAGCTCCCAAGGATCTCTGCCGCATCAATTTTCTACTAGATATGAGAAAGAAAGCCATAGAGCACTGGTGGCTACGTCAGCATCAAACGTGTCCATGCCTGGGAACTACCGTGAATGATTTTTTTTCGAACCAAATGTAACCATGCTCAAGAACTTCATGTTGTGGCTACGCCTTAACTGCTGTGGTCACATCAGTATAAGGAGGTGGGAAAGTGCATGGGTGCGCTTGGTTGTGCACAAGCCCACTTGGGCTCGAGTTAGACTTCGCGAGTGTGTGCATGCATATGGGTGCACACACTCGCTTCAGTGCTCGCGTGTATGTGAGGTGTGAGGGCATGCAATCCATAGAAAAAGACATACTTAACTGACCCTGGTGGAGGAAAACTACAGGATTTCAAAAGTGGGGTAGATCTTGGCTTAGTTGGATAGTTTCAGATTTGAGTTGGATTTGAATTTGAATAAAGGTTGATCAAAAGTGAGGTCAACACTATATATTATTTAAGCCTGGATGAGATGGTACATAGGCTAGAGCTTGGTTAAGCCAATTCTTCCATTTGAAGATATAATTCCTCATGTTAGAATCACAACACCTTGAGTAAAACATGACATAGTGAACCTCGTGTGTTGGAGACAATCCCACCATTATGTTGGTAATTAACATATCATTAATTTCCTATATGAGTCGATGAAAAGTTTTTAGAATCATTGTATCTTTTTGATTTTCTTTCAAAATCACTTGTAATTAACCCTTGTTTACATCTTGTAAGGTCTTCAACAAAAGGGAACATGATCATCCAAACTGATTGATAAAATCCAAATCAACAAATGTTTAATCTTTAAATTTCTTTAACATAGACACCAGAATAGTTTGGATGGCATCATGATTAAAATAATAAATGTTAGTAGCATCATCATATTGATTTTCATTCATATTTGGATGGACTACCCAGCTACAGGTGGCGAGTGTACATCAGCACCACACCAAACAAAATATGTTCCTAAGAATTTCTTGTTAAGAAATTAACCAAGCACCATTCAAGCACACTTCATTTTCTTTTTAAATTCATGACAACTTATTTAGGTAGTGGTGTGATGTGGTATTTATGTATGCGTTGTAAATATCTTTCAATACTACAACACACACACACACAAGACAACACGAGTAGTAAATGTGCAGATCAATCACAATAAAAATCACTTTAGTATAAATAATTTTATATTTTAAAATCTTTAAGCTGATTACATAAGTATACATATCACTCAAGTAATAAAACGCTCTAATGAAGTCATAATTATCGATCGCACAGAGAGATGGAAATTCTATTGATTATAATGTCAAACACAATATTTAAACTACAAAAACTTAAGTAAGAAAAACAAATCTAAAGTAAATTTAATGTATGCTAATGAAAATGTAGCTAAAAGAACTAAGTTAACTAAGCTAATTTCTAAACTTTAAAGTTAAACTTACTAAGACTAAACAAATTTTTGTAAGGAAGAGTTCAAATTTAAGAAAACATCATTCCCCTTTGCAATGAGTATATGGTTGATGAAGTAATTAAAATCATTTAAAATTATATATAAACTTGTATTGTGTCAAATAGGAGCAATCCTATTCTTTACCATCTGTCAAGTACATAAAGAACATTGGCTAATCCAGAGTTTAGTCCCTAAATCCATGGGTAGGTTGAGAGGATACCGGCTCCCACTTCAGAGCTCCCACTTCTCCCTCCTCTGAGGGCTAACAATCTCACTCTAGTTTTCAAGCAACTAGACCAAATTGGAAATTTTAGTCTATCACCCTAAGATCTCCAATTCTACGCTCATCAAAATATATCTCCCTATTTGTTTGCACTCAACCCCATTGACTACATTCTCACTTATCAAATTGAATGTGACCCTTCCCTTGTTGTAGAAAGAATAGCCCTTTAGGATCTTATATTTCTCAAAAAAATTTTAACATTTCAATTGACCTGATTAAAAAGTAATGGAAGATCAGAGTTTGAATCATCATAATTTTTTGACATTTAAAACCTTGCATAACAATATTAAATCTTCACAAAACCATATCTCGTTGTAGGGAAAAGGATAAAGAAGACCCCTCAAAATTCATGAGAAGGATAAGACAAAACATTGAGTTTATATATAAAAATAAGTTTACAAAACAATGAAAGGAAAAAAAATACAACTAATCTCACACTCCTCCTTAAGTAAATCCTTTGAAGTTCCCTTTAAGCACATTCTCAATTTACAATCACACTAAATTCTCTCTTAGAAATGTATTGAATTAGAAATCTCTTACCTTCCCTCTCCTTTTACAACTCTAGAAGAAAATCCTCACCAAAACCTAAATCTCCTCTAAAGACTTCACACGCCACCCACCTTTCTCTCTCATATTGCTTAATAAGGGCATCAACCTCTTCATCAAAAAAATTCAAAACTCCCTCCTTTTTCCCAAAAGGCACACCTCTTCACATCAAAACATAAATCCCTTCATCTAAGAGACCTATCTTTCATTCAAGAGCCTTTCACAAGTGTCTAGATGCATTAAAACACTCCACGGGGCCTTTGAATTACTTGAAGCCTTCTAGAACCTCTAAAAAATAGTCAATAACCGCCACAATTTGTCTTAGTTTGTCTCTGGTACCTCTGGTGTCTGTTCTAGTGTCTCTGGCACCTGTTTACTGGAGTATCACACTCTTCTCTGGATTTTGGTGCCTCTGGCGCCTCTTCTCTATAAAATGGTGCCTTTGTTGCCAGTATGTTGAAAAACTACATTTTCATTCAAAATTTCTTATTTTTTGCTCCTTTTTGCTCCAAATGCCTAAAATAAATATAATTGCAATAAAACATGAAAATACCCTACTTTAAAGTACAACACCAATTTTAAGCATAAAATTTATAAATAAAATTACAAATATTTTTGTGTATCAAAATCCCCCAAACATAAATGTTACTTGTCCTCAAGTGACTCTTTTAAGTGACTCTCTTACTACATAAAAATATGAATTATGATAGAGGTTAACTCACAAAATTCTCGAGTTTGGTTTAATAAATATAATAGTATAACTTAAGAAAAACTTTTAATAACTTAGGTTAAAACTAAAAGTATAATAACACATAGCAGTCAATTCTAAGATTTCTGAGTCTCTATTCATTTCAAGAAGAACTGTAATTTGTCATATCAAAGTTACTTAGAATGTTCATATGAAAAATAATTTTATGAAAACTTTATTATTAAGGATGTTATTATTCCAATTCATGTTTAAAAAATGTAATAAAGCATTTTTCCTCAAGTTGATTCAAGTGAAGTCAATTTTTGATTAGGCATTTCCTCAAGCTTCTCCTCATATATTTTTCTTTTCTTTTTCTTTTCTTTTATTTAGGATCATTTTCAATCCTTTCTTTTCATTTTTTATTCATTTCATTTTCTTCTCTTTTTCATGTGAGGATTACTATATCTGGATAGCCTTCAATAATTTTGAACTTCACTATCATTTTCTTGAAGTTTGAAACTTCTTACCTTCCTTCACTTTAAAAATTCATATTAGCTTTGAAAACTTTTCATTAAGTTTCATTCTTTTCTTCTTATATGAAACTCTAAGATTCTTAATACTTCAAAAATATAATTTCCTCTACTTTAAATAGAAAATGCAAAGTCTTATCCTTTCATACTAAATATCTTAACTCTAAAATTGACCTTTATTATTAAAGTCTTTAGCTTAAATTTACTATAATATTTAAAAACAAAAATATAGTTATCTGAAGTTAGCCTCTAATACCAATGATCATGTTAGGTTAATTTTTAAAAATAAAGCTAATTGAGACAAATAAAATTTAGATTTCTTCTTTTTTTTTCTAAAGAAATTTTTCGTTCCCCCAAACTTGGATTTTTAACTAATAAGTAAAACATTTAATGCAAAAACTGTAGGTGAAAGAAAACTGTAGATGCATAAAAATAAGACTAACCTCGAGAGGGTTTTGAACATGATAGTTGGCTCTGACACATTGCTGGCACTAATTTAAAAAGTACTGGCTTTAAAACATTAAATGAAACGTAATATATCAACAGGATTTGCTAAGAAAAGGTAAATTAAAAACATAAGTAGTAAATTAAAGAAACAAATAATGTTGAAATAAAAATGTATAATTTACATCAATACACACAAACAAGTTTAATAATACCGCTTACAAAACACATAAATGTCCAAACCATAACAACAACAACAAATCAAACTACAACAAAATCATCTTCCTCCTGCTCCTCGTCTTCTTCTTCTTCTTCTTCTTCTTCTTCTTCTTTTTCTTTTTCTTCTTCTTCTTCTTCTTCTTCTTCTTCTTCTTCTTCTTCTTCTTCTTCAAGATCTTTAAAGTTTTCTTGCATATAAGGCATAAAGCTGGGGAATGTAGGAAATTCTACTGTATGATCACCCCTAAGATATCTAACCTTAGGATCTTGATATGCAATATCATGTTGAACTCTTCTCTACTGATAATCATCATTATGAGCATCCCTTGATTCTAAACAACATATTCTACTCTGCATTGTCACTATATCAGATTGTTGAATCATTTATTGTTCCATAATATTTTCAAGTGAATAAGTACTAGAAGTAGATGGTCCTGCAGCCGATGTAGGTCTATCACTAACTCCACTACCAATTCAAGATCCAGAAAATGATTCAAGTTTTTGAATTGTGGATTTCTCCATGGGGTTAAGTGGCTGTAACATTTCTTCATTTTTATCAAATTCTACTCCTTCAAATTTATGAATTGTGGGTTTCTCAATGGGCTTAAGTGGCTGTAAAATTTCTTCATTTTTATAAAATTCTACTCCTGATTGTTCACATAAGGTAAAAATCAGGGTAGGATAACCTACACCACTAGTGGTTTCACACCTAGCATTACTCTGAGCATTATGTAGAGTGAGAGCACCAATATCGATAGCCTTCATTTGTTGTATGCAAAAATTCAATACTGCTCTCTCCTTGGTTGCTTCACCTTATGGAAAAAGTTGCAGAGATAAAGTAATTCCATGCTTTAGATTGCACATTTAACATGGAAGTAGAGAAATTCACCATGTGATTATTCTTAATTTTCCGTACTCCCCTTCCATCTATAAGATAGACAATTACTTTATCAAATGATGAATCAGAAATCACAAATGCAGAATACTTAAAATGAAATCCATTCCACAACCAATATAGTGCATTCTTACTTTCTCAACTAAATTCAACATTCTTACCTCTAACATAAACATGCTCATCAGAAGTCATCCGATGATTGGCATAAAAATCTTGAATGATAGGAATAATTGCTACTGCAGTGAAGAAGCAAAAAGTCTCCCAATTTCAAGTAATGATTAGCCTTTCAATAGAACCTCCCGAGTTTGGAATGCATGCTCCTCAATCAATTTCCTTGTATCCCTCTGAGTATTGTGATTATACTGAGCCTTCAAATTAACAAATCTTCCTACATCAAAACCTCCCAAAGTCTTTCCTCTTTTAACTCTTGGAGTCATAGCATATCCTAAATAAATTCACATAAAATCCCAATCAATGCACACTATCATAACTCAAACTCAAAAAATAGAAATACTTTGTAAGGAACCTTTCACCATGGGATCTCTTTAAACTTCTTCAAGAAACCATCAAATTTTTGGATTTCCGTAATGTAGGAAAAATTTATGGTGAAAATTTTTTTTTTTAAGTTACAGTGAAGCTCTTATCAAGGGAAGATGAAATCCAGGACTTTTCAGCCTTCAAATCTCCTCAAATCCAAGAATTATCAAGTCCTAAGTTGAGTTTCAATCTTAATATAGAGGAAGGAGACGACTCATGCAGTAAAAATGGGGTTTTACAGTGGATTTTAACTCTTTTAAGGAAATTTGAGTGTTTTCGGGAAACTGGCGCCTCAGGTGCCAACTCCAAAAAGATCAGATATTGTATTTATTTTAAAATCTGTTGTATACCAAACCACACCAACCTCTAATTAACTTAATTCAACATTAATATTCATAATTAAATAGTCTTCTAACAATATATTTTCACAAACAACACATAACTCACATTTATATATGTAATCCACCTAATTACAAACCAACAATTCTCCCACCAGAACATCAAATTCAATGTCAAAATCAAACCATACAGACTAATGCTGAAAACTAACTATCAATTTCTTAACATATGACACATAAAGTTCAATAATGAAAATAAAAGAAATCTTACACAAACACATAAAACACAAATGTATTCATAATTACAAATTCCATTCTTTAGAGGGTTTAAACATCTTCATCACTTTCAACTTCTTGAATATTTCCATAAATTGGTAGTGAACATATAAATTATAGAAAGGTAGGTGAAGAAATTTGTTGACCTCACTTTTTGTTGAGGTCTAGCTTTCTCCTTTTTAGTAGTCTAGGGTATAACCATAAGACTTTCTTTTTGACTATTCCTAGATGACTAGAAAAGGAACCCTTGCTATTAAAAATTCTAAACTCTTTTTTGCTGAACTTGAAGGTCCACATATTGGTCATAACCTCTAGCACCTAGTAAGTATGGAGGAGCTCAATGGGCAGCCCCATAAGACTGCTTGGCCTTAGGGTTGACCCTGGGTGTTACTTTAGAGCTAGTTCACTTACTTGCACACCACATCCCACTCACAACCCTTAACCCAAACTTGTTGACCATGATCCCTTGAGCTTTTGGCAGACTCATGTAGATGGTCCCTTAGACCCATTAGTCCTAGGTTAAGGTCTCGCCCAGATTAGTACATGAAGGACCCAAAGAAGAGGATTTCATTGGTCTATAGCTCAAATACGGTGGTTGGCACCTCACTTTCACGAAAATACCAAACTTAGCCTCTTGCCCTCCAAATTTACACAATTTACCCAAAACATCCCCAAACCTTAAATTTGACCAAAATTCCTAAAACTTCCCAAACTACTCAAATTTGTCCAAAAATCATCTCAACCCATTTGAAACTACCTTACCCAAAAGTTCCCAAAATTATCAAAATTACAAAAATACCTCAAATTTGCCAAATTACAAAAATACACTTGGTGGCTCAAAATTTTCTAAAACCATCAAAATCATCACAAATGTCCCCAAAATTAATTTAGACCCTTCAATTGAACCCAATTTGACCAATTTAACCAATTTTGACCAAAAGCCTCAAATTGTCTTTAAAGGCCCAACTACCCAATTCACCCCAAATATCCCCAAATTTGATCCCAATCTTCTCAAATTTCAATTCTAAATTCAAATTAATCATGATTAAACTCAATTCAAACCAAATCCAAGTCCAATTGACCCACATTTGAGTCCAATTTCAACACAAATCAAAAAGCCCCAATTTAGCCTTAAACCAAAATTCCACTTAATGAACCCCAAATCCTTCCAATTGCCCCAATTATGCATCATAAACTCTGTGAAACAACTCCACACACCCAGTTGAACTCTCAATTGGCTTTGCTCAAGCTTCAATTTTAACCCAAATCTAAAATCTCCAAATTTACCCCAATTTAGCTATGTGCCCAAATTCCACCAAAATGAATGCCCTAACCCCAAAATTGACACCCAATTAATGCTGAAAAATATTCATCACAACCCGTAGAACATTTTGAACCATTTAAATGGACTTAACGCAGCTCTAGCTTAACCTAAACCCAAGTCTAGCCCAAGATCCCTAAATTGACCAAATGCCCAAAATTCCTTCAAATTGACCCACCAAATCAACTCAAAATCACTCCAAATCTTTTCAAAACTCTTTGTGATAATCATCCACACCAAATTGCTCAATCAATTGAGTTAAATGTCTTGTCTAGCCCAACTCAAACCTAACTTCAAGCCAATTTAACCCAAATTGACAAAGCCATGTCTAATTGAGAAAATTAATGACACCACATCCACCAAATGGATCCTAGTGACCAGGCTAGGCCCACATAGCCCACCCAAGATGAGCTATGTACTAATGGTCCCTTGATTCAAGGGATTTTAACCATTTTTGGCATAAACTTTAAATATCTTCTCCATCATGCCATACCATTAGGGGCTTACCATCATTAGCCAACCCCTGGCCTTTCTGATCCAAGAAGTGACTGAACTCTGGCCAGCCACCACCTCAGCCTCTGAAAATAACCATCCCAAGGGATCCCCAAATGGAAAAAAAACTCAAAATTAAACCTCCCTGACTTGGTTCACTCCAATTGGATGCTTGAGCCTTTTTTCCCTCCACGTCAGCATGCTTTAGCACCCAACTCCTAGCACTGAACTCCACCAAGCAGCCATGGCTTTAAATTGAACCCTCCACGACAAAAGAGGAGAGAGATTGAAATCTTGGGGGAACTCTACCAAAATCTCACCAAAGCTTATTCAAACCTTCCTAAGTGTAACCCCTTGCTCTCAGCCACCCATAACCAGTCTATAGAGTCAATTTATTCACTGAAATTTGCCCCAAAACCAGGACAGATTTCTCCACAACTCCACAATGAACCAAACTTCAAACTCTGAGAAGCTAATTCCCCACATAAGTCCCATCACAAAGAGCCTCTAACATAGCTCTAGACCAACATCTGAAGTTGAGCTTGATTGAAATCATACCTAGCAATTCACCAGGGCCTAGGACTTCTTCTGGAGGTTCGTTGGACCCAATCAAAGTTGTAACAACCATCTAATTTAGGCCTCCTCATTTTGACAAAGGTATTGAACTTCAACCCTAAACTGAGCTTAAATCAATTCTTCATACGTATTCACTGTATTTCATACCATATAAGCCATATAGATATGCTCGTCTTGAGTAGATGACAATTTAGGAACAAACACCATGTGATTTGGTTGAGTCTAGACGAAGATCTTAAGGTTTTAGTGTGAACGATTCTCAGGTTAGGTCACTTGGGGAGAATGAACGGATGTCGTTCGATCGCACGTGTATTGGATGAACAGAGGAGATCAAGCAAGACAAACCCTTGGAGCGAAAAGGCGGGCCGCGTGGTAGCTGAGGTGGTTGGTGGCATCGAATGGCGGAGCACCGTGTGGTTTTTCGGCGCTGTCTATGACCCAGTGAGCGCCGCTTTTAAAAATAGAAAAATCTGGATTTGCTTTATTTATTTAAATGCTAGGACTTTAAAAATCCATATCTTTCTCTAGAAAAATCATAAAAATAAAATGAAATACCTCCTTGCTCAGTGAACAGAGGAGAATAATGTGAACTAAAAGTAAAAATTATTTGATGAATCTTTGATTTTTAATAAATTAAATACTCTCTGGAGTATTTTAATTCATTGTGATCAAACATTGCTAACTATGACTTGAAATTTTTAGGGTTCATTCCTTATGAAAGAGGCTATGTCCTCTGATTTTTCTAAGGTCAGAGGACATCTCTGTGACTCTAGCCATATTTTCAAGCTAAGCTGACTATTTTGTCTTATTTTAATTATATAAATTAAAATATCACTTGAAAAATGATGGGAATAATTTTAGTATGTTTCCTATGGTTAGAGAAGCTTAGGAAAAATATCATGATGGATTGAATAATTTTTTTAAATTTCTATTTCTGCTTAAGTGTATATATCTTGTAGTAATTTATGTAAAGTAAATATTAATAAAAAATAACAACATCAATTCCACATTGTGTATAATAATCATGTTTAGCCACTGTAAAAATTTAAAAATTATTTGACTAAGTTTTAGCACTAAACTTGATTTTCTAAGAAACCTTGTATTTTTGTACAAAAATAATTATATTAAATTAAATACACTTCAGAAATTTATGAAAAGCAGTTTTCTGAGTTCCATGTGATTGGAAGCACTTAGGAAAAATAAAAATTATTTTTGATAAAATACTTGATTTTGGAGCTATATTTCAAATTAAAAATAATTAAAAATAGTTAAAAATTCTAAAAATACAAAAATATTTCAAAAAGTGCCTAATTGTTCCCTGATCTTTAGAACTCATTAGGATATTTTTCCTAATTTTTTTATGTTACAAATAAATTTTAAAAAAAAAGCTTAAAAATGATTTTTTCTTATTTTCCCATTAAAATAAATATAATAAATAAATTCAAGTAAATCATAAAAAAAAATATTTCTCTGAGTTCTCTGAACTCAAACAGGTTTAATAGAAATATATAAAAAAAATTGTAATTAAAATAATATTTAATATTTAACTAAATAAGAATAATAGAGCTAATTAACTTTGAAAGTAGTAATTTTCTCATGAATAAAAATGTTATTTTGGAAAGTTAAGAAAAATCAACTTTGAAAATGCTACCTTTTAAATTTAAACAATTATTTAAATTAAATTAAAATTTTGAAAAACTCACATTTTGTCATTTGATGTCTAATTGATCGATGTATAAGACATTCTAAATTCTCAAAGTCATTTGAATTTTTATTAATGACTTATGAGGTGAAGAGGCCCAAAGGCAGAAGGGTAACTTTAGGTTCTGGTGCCTTAATTAAATTTAGGATTAATTGAAGGGAAAATGGGTAATTTTGATCCTAATGAACATATTTGGATGATTGAAATATAATGGGATTAAAAGATAGAAACTCACTTGCCACCTTAAGAACAAAATTATAATTTCCTAAATTATCATCACTTGGAAGTCAATCAAAATTAAACGATTCTCAAGTGATGGGTTTGAGTTAGGAAGATAATATTTTATTAATTATAAGCCCATAATTGATGAAAATGTGATCTTTTAATAAGAATGCATGTCATTTAAATCAAAATTCTGCTAAGTTACCATTTCACCTATCGTGATTGTTTAAGGCTTGGTAGTGACCTAGGCTTGACATTTAAACTCATTTGATTACATTTAGAAGATAAAATGAATGATGACCAACACCTTTTTACACTACAAGCCTGATTTTAACTTTAGGAACCAAAACCTTTACTTAAAATTTTCCTTAGGGGCACCCACACACATAACTCTTAAATGAACATCAATTGATTAATGGAGTGTCTTAGCCTTAGGATAAATAAAACATCAAGTTTCCTTGAGCAATGGTATAACATTAGCTTAACCTTGGATGATTAATAAAATGGTATTATAAGTTCAAAATAAACTCAAAATATTTCAAGAAATCTTCAAAGTGGTTCAAGGTCATGCTCAGAGGACTTTTAAATCTCTTGAATATTTTGAAGGGCAAATTGAACTTGCTATATTTTGTTTTAAAATCATCCACTAAGATCTTCCGAGATTCAATAAAGTCATAACTTAAAGTTTGGTAGCTATAACTTCAACTACTCTTGTAATTTGAATACTTGAAAAAATTTTATACAAATTGCCAAAGCTAACCTTTCAGGTGGAGGAGCAAGAAGAATCGACAGGTATGCTTTCAAGTTATTGCATTTACTTTTTTGCACCTCATGTTTCTTTTTTGCATGCTTAAAGTCACCTTGCATGTCAAAAAAAAATTAATTAAGATCAAATTCACCACCATAACAGTCAAAATATAAGACAATTCAAAATTTAATCACAAACAAAATAAAATAAAAATTACAACTAAATTAAAACGTCTCTATCAGATAATTGTGAATCTCTTGGAAGAGGTAACCTCCGGTTGCTAACGAGATTTTCCACAGTCTAAATGAAAGTACGGAACTCATTAAGTTGATTTTTGGTAAATTCGTTTGGACTAAGTGAGTCGGAAAGAAAATAGTGGTATCTGAACGAGGGAACCGTAGGATCCTAACCGGTGTCACTCTAATCAACTTTAACGTCCCCCCCATAATATTTAAATAACCAAGACCTTAGGAAACATTTGATTTGACATCATGACTTGACACATTAAAAAAATTAAACTCATTACGATGAGGAGCTTGAAATAAGCATTGTGGGCAGCACGACTATCTTCAACAGTAAAACATGTCTACATTAGCTAAATCATTTTGTAGATTTAAGCAATAAGCCAGAGGATTTTGATGTTGTCTGTCTGGTGTGATATAAATCCCCAACCTTATCCTTAGGCCTTTATATAACCCTACTATGCAACTTAATCCTTCACAAGTTTTAACATTCCGAGGTTGTCCTCCGTCACAACCTAAATCCTCATATCTTCTAGGCTATTTGTGTGATCATTTCACAGAAATGTAAGCCCTAATTAATAAAATTAGCAGAATGAAGCATTTAAATTTTTTTCCTCTAAATTTAAACCAAACCATAGGATAGCTTGAGAAGTCACTGAGAATCTCCTCAGGATCCGTGACATCCCCTAGTTCTTCTTCCTCTAGATTCCAAAATAAATGTTCCAAATTTAAGGTATTCCCCTTTCACACCACTTTTTCTGATCTCATTTAAAATTCTTATTCCTTTGACCTCTTTGAAGACAGTATCCCCTGATTTTAATCTAGAGTTTTTTTAGGTAACTTTGGTTATCTAAGATGTAATTAACTATAAGGGCTTGCCTTTATATGAAAATTTCAATAACCCAACTTAATATAAACCATATTTTGTTTTTCATTTAATAGGGAAACTTGTGGGATTATAATAAAATGGTTTCACAGACTAAATGGATGTCATATATTTCTTAATTTATTTGATTGAGCNTCGTGTTTATCTTTCGGGATAGATACATAGCTTGAGGTGTAGTGCTCTTTCATTTGAACTATGAAAGATATGAGATTAGTTTCATTTCATATGTGTGTGTGTGTGTGTGTGTGTGTGTGTGTGTAAATTAAACGCATTTCCTAAGCGGGTGACAAGATTTCGATTCTGACGGCCGACCAGCTTCCAACGGGCAATTCCTCAACCAAAATAGTGCCGACATAAATACATAAGAATTATGTGATATGTATGCAAATACTCCTTTATTTTATCATAAATTTATCTTTTTCTTGTTTCACAAGTATTTTTTTTGTAATTGTCCTTTCTAATACTCAAATTTTATTTTATTTTATTTATTATTAAATTCTGCTTTCTATGTTGAGAAAAAAAAACTTGGCACTTGCCAAGGAGCGTCCAAAACTCATGTGCTCAACTATTTGAAGTCCTATAATATATATCTATATATATATATATATATATATCATTGATGAAATTGTATAAATTTGTTGTCATTCTTATTTGATTCAATAATTATCAAGCATAAATGAACGAAAATGCTACCCTTCCTAGTTCAAATTACTCGTTGTGTATCAATTTACATTAAGTCATCATCGACTATTTTAAAATTGAGCTTTAATAATCGTCTAATAATCTCCCACGAAGATTNCTTCACCCAATTCATACCCTTATGCTCAATGAACCTTGATGTTTTGATTATCTCTTTAAGTGGGGTAATTATTACTTGATGTTTCATTTACGAATTATACGGGTAAAGACCCTTAGGGGAAATTTGGCTTAATTAAGGAACTTAACCAGTTTAATTTTCAAGGATGGGCTTGTAGTGTTTTAAAAGCTTTCAAATTAATTATGGGTCATTTTCTAAACCTCATTTGACAAGATTTTGATTAAGCCTAATTTACCACTAAGCCCTTAAAACTTATTGGATAGATTTGTAATTTTTTGAAAAAAATAAATATTTATGCTTTTAATCCTTATCAAGAATCATAAATCATTTTAAAACCATTAATTAGAGTTTTAAGTTAATGGGTTATGATCTTCCGAAGTCAAACCCCTCACCTTAATATCTTCTCATTTAATTATTCTTCCAAATTCCATTAATTTTGAGAAATTACAAATTTGTTCTTAATGAGACCAAAGTGAGATTGATTACTACAATTTATCCCTTTCATATTTCAGTCATCAAACGCTATTAAGCATTTAGCGAAAGATGTTCTTGGAGAATCAAAAGAAAAAATATTTACAAATAAAAATAGTTGGTGGTGGAATAATAATGTGCAAGAAAAGATAAAATATAAGAAGTTATGTTATAAAAATTGGTTCAAATGTAAAAACGTAGAGAACTGGAGAAAATATCAAACGACTCGCAGGGAGTCTAAAAGAATTATCANTGGGCTAATTACAACATCAGAGGAGAAAATGTGATTTTTTTGAATTTATTTAATTTTATAATTATTTTTAATGTAAAAAAAAGGATTTTTAATGAAAATTTAATAACTTAACCAAAACAAAGCTTCTATCCTTAATAAAATTAATGGAGGTTCACCTATGTCTAAGAACCGCTTGAACTAATTTTTATTATTTTTAAAGGATTAATTTAATTATTATAACTATTTGTTTGTTTTGAGTATTAATAAAAAATAAATATTATTTAATTATTTGTTTGTTTTGAATATTAAATATAAAATATTGTTGTTTGTTTTGAGAAAAATTTCATATTTTTGTTATTTATATTTTAGTTAATAGAATTATTTTAGTGAAAAAATTAAAGAAAATTTGTTTTAAGCCTTTTTAAAAATTAATATCTTGACTTAGAAAATTAGAAAAAATATTTTAATTGATCCCAAGTGATCAGGAAGCCAAATGTGATATTTTAGAGTATTTTCACAATTTTTTAATTTTTATGATTTTTTAATTAATTTATATTTTTTAAAATACTTAAAATGACTTAAAATGAAGTATTTATTTTAATTTCACTTTTATTTTTCTTAGGTTCCTCTAGTCGTAAGGAGCTCCTAAAACCAATTTGGTGATTTTTTGAGTTGTATTTTAATTATTAAAATTATTTTAATGTAAAAAATGTAATTTCACTTGATTAATTCATTTTAGTGGTCAAATTAATGGGGAGTTTCTCTTTCATTAAATTATTGTAGAAAACAATTTTTGTGTCATTTACATTTATATTTATTCCAATTTAATTATATTTTATTTTTTGGGTTTAATGACAATTAGGGTTATTTTTAATGAGTTAAACCAAGTTTATATTTTTTTCTAGGGTCATTTGACCACAATGAACCTACCAAAATAAGTTTTGTAATTTTTTATGAATATTTGAATTATTATAATTATTTTACCAAAATAGAGATGACATGTTTGAAAAAGAGAGATCTCTACCTAGAGACATCCCTTGACCTTAGAAAAATCAAAGAAGATCTTTCATGACAGAGAGGACCAAAGCCCCATAAATCAAGTTATGGTGAAATGTCTATGCGAATGGAGAATAAGAAATAAAACATTTAATTAATTAAAAATCACACAATCATCAAACAAACATAAAACCATTTCCACATTATTCTCCTCTGTTCATTGAGCATGAAGGTGTTTTTATTTTATTTTTATGATTTTTTTACACCAAGATATAGATTTTTGAAGTTTTGGGAATTAAATAAATTAATTAAATCCTTATTTTTCTACTTAACCAGCGCAACACCACACAATCCTCGACGTCTCCAAACTTTCCACCCAATGTCTTCTGGTTCAGCATCGGCATACACCTCAGCACTGACTCGACCGCCTTTTCATTCCACTCCTCCGTCTGGCTTGATCTCATCCATCCATCCAATACACGCACAGTCGGACGGTCCTTCGTCATCGTCCCTGATGAGCCAAACCTGTGAGCTGTCCAACTTCTAGCCATAATATCTCGCTCGATACACAATCAAATCAAGTGTGGTTTCCTCCTATCGACTCCTCTCGACGAGAAGAACACATCCATACAGTTAATCCAGTCCTAAACCGATTCTATAAGCATGGAGAATCAAAATAGGCTTGGCTTAAGGTGAAATTTAAATACCTTTGCCCAAGAGGTATGGCCTCGATTGGGTGCTTTGAGAAGCTTGATTTGAGTCTAGAGAGATCCTAGATGAAGCCTTGGGCCGTGGTGAAATGCCTAGGTATGAAATCGATCAAGGATGGTTTGGGAAGTTGATTAAAGTTTATCTTGGGGTGGTCTGGTGATGGGGCTTTTATGGGGAATCCTCTTCTCTCACTCATGGGATGGTGTGGGTGCAATTATTTTGGATTTAATGGAGTTTTGAGGGATGTCCTGTTTTGGGCTCAAATTAGGGTTGGAAAATTGGCTATGGTTAGTGGGGAAGAGGGCTGGAGGAAGATCGATTTGAACTGAAGAGGTCTTGAAGAAGCTTTAGGAAAAATTTGGCAGAGTCTCCCTTAGTAATTTCAACCTCTTCTCCCTTGGTCGTGGAGGGCGAGTTTAAGTAGAGGAGGCCATGGTGGTTGTCTTGGATGACTGAGTTGGCTGGGAGACTGCTTAGGTGGAGGAAAGAAATGTGCAAGTGTCCAATTGGGTTGGTGCCACTTGGATGGGTGTAATTTTGAGTTTTTGCCTAAGTGTAGCTCTTGGATTTTGGTTTTCTGGCAGCTAAGGTGGCTAGCCGGCCATGCTCAGGTTACTATACCACTGAGGATGGTCAGTGGTCGGCTAATGTGAAGCCAATTAGGTTTGTGCATGGGTAGAGGTGATTAATTAAAATGGAAAGGGGCTTGGGTCAACTTGGGTTTAGCTTGGGTTTAGCCCCATGGAAATGGCTTGGGTGACTCCCCATGGCTGACTAAGGCCAGATGAGCCAGCTGAAATGGTGTGGAGAGGTCTTTATCCAAAGGATTTGGGCCAAGCATGGGTTTAAGTAATTCATGTGAGTGGTTCAAGAGAATCCTAAGGGAGCTTGAAAGTGGTTTGTCCTCTTGCCATTAATAACTTGGTGAGGTGGAAAGACTCACATGGCTCATCCATGGCTTGGAAATGGCTTCATGGCTTTCCTTTGGCTTGGTGATTTTGCATGAAAAGGATTTTTGGAATTTTAAGTAATTTTTAAATGGTGTTGTCATGATTCCAAATGTGGAAGGGGTTAAAGTTACAAATATAATGTGTATGGTTTGATTTAATTGGATGACAAAATGATTTTTTCATGTGGGCTTTTAATTTCAAGAAAATAAAAATTGGGCTTAGTTTTGATGGGCTTTTGGAAATGGTATGGTGGGTTTGAGTTTGGGTTGAATTAGATTAAAGTTTTGGCCAACCCAATGTTTATTTAGTGTACTTTTCTTTAGGACTTTGTATGGCTCTGTCATACGATATAATCCCTAACTCGCTTTAGGATTCCGAGATTGTTGTTTGTCACGATCTAAATCCTCATATCTTTCAGGCTATTTGTGTGTTCATTTCACACGGATGTAAGCCCTAATTAATAAAATTGACATGATGAAACGCTTAAATATTTCTCTTCTAAACTGAAGCCAAACCATAGAATAGCTTGGGAAGTCACCGAGGTTCTCCTCTGGGTCTTTGTCATCCCCTAGTTCTTCCTCTTTTGGATTCTACAATAAACGTTCCAAATTTGAGTTATTCCCCTTTCACACCTCTTTCTCTGATCTTTGAAAAGTCTTATCCTTTTGACCACTTTGAAGATAATATTTCATGATTTTTATCGAGAGTTTTCTTAGGTGACTTTGGTTATCTAAGATGTAACTAACTTTAGGGGTTTGTCCTTATAAGAAGTTTTTCTGAACCCAGCTTAATATCCATATTTAATTCTTCATATTAAATAGGGGAACTTGTTAGCTTATAAATAAAATGGTTTTTGAAGACCAAACAAATGTCATATATTTTTTTAGTTTATTTGATCGAATCTCACCCTCAAGTCTCGTGTTTATCTTTCGGGATAGATACATAGCTTGAGGTGTAGTGCTCTTTCATTTGAACTATGAAAGATATGAGATTAGTTTCATTTCATATGTGTGTGTGTGTGTGTGTGTGTGTGTGTGTGTAAATTAAACGCATTTCCTAAGCGGGTGACAAGATTTCGATTCTGACGGCCGACCAGCTTCCAACGGGCAATTCCTCAACCAAAATAGTGCCGACATAAATACATAAGAATTATGTGATATGTATGCAAATACTCCTTTATTTTATCATAAATTTATCTTTTTCTTGTTTCACAAGTATTTTTTTTGTAATTGTCCTTTCTAATACTCAAATTTTATTTTATTTTATTTATTATTAAATTCTGCTTTCTATGTTGAGAAAAAAAAACTTGGCACTTGCCAAGGAGCGTCCAAAACTCATGTGCTCAACTATTTGAAGTCCTATAATATATATCTATATATATATATATATATATAT
>JXCR01136018.1:195484-205847 GCA_002079205.1 Phalaenopsis hybrid cultivar | reverse complement strand
TCAGTTTATGTGGCAAACTACTGTAGCTTTCCACTATATCCTCTGTGGACAACTGACACTCTTGTAGCTATCAAATAGATTTATGTGATAAGCTACTATTGTAGCTTCCCTCTATAACCTCTATGTCCAACTAACGCTCTTATAGCTAAAAATTACGGCCTTTGTGGCTATTTACGACTGATGCTTTTCACAATGACCTCTGTGATCAAATGACGCTCTTACAGCTACCAAGTATGTTTTATGTGGCCAATTACTATGCAGCTTTCCACTATTTTTTTTATGACCAATTGACACTCTTACAGCTACCAACTATTACCTTTATAGCAAGTCACTATGGTAATTTCTCATTGCGGCCTCTGTGGCCAACTAATACTCTTTCAACTATCAACTACGGTCCATGCCATCAGTTATTACTATATTTTTTCACGATTTCTTCTTATGGTTGATAGAAGTTAATGCAATCACAAAATACTACTGTTAAATCTTTCAATTATATCCTATGTGGTCAACTGGTGAAATTGTAATTATCGACTATGGCCTACACAACCAACTGCTATTGATGTTGTTTTCAAATACAGTCTTTGAGGCCAACTAATTCTATTATAGTCACCACCTATGATCTTTATGGCCAACTGACAATATTTTTGCTTCCAAACATGACCTTTGTGGGCAATTACTGCCTATGCAACAACCACCTATAATCTTTGTGGCCAACTACTAAATTTACAGCTTCCAACTATAATTTTGTGGTCAATTGTCACTATTATAGCATCCAACTACAACCTACATGATCAACAATATGTGTTATATCCCAATTGCGACTATTATAGCTAAACAGTTATTATATATTTGCAATAGTAGTATTGCAATTACATCTTTTCTAAGTCATGAAAAGAGTGTACTTTTTGTATTACAAACACTTGGCAGATTATTTTGATTGTACTAAGTGTCGTTGTTTTTTTCACTTTCCAGGGTTTTTGCACGTAAAAAATTATGATGACCCTCCTGTTACTTCTATTATATGTGTATGTGCTTGATCATGGTGCATTACTAAGATGCTAAATTATCACTCTACCTCCACAAATTTTTAGGCACGCAACAAACTTATTGATTATTTCAATTTAAATGATAATCCTAATTCCTTTTTGTGATATATAATCGTCTCTCATCTTTAATTATTCTAATATGATAGCCAGTTTGATCCACTTATAAGTTAAACCTTAACCAGTTTGCCTGCTTGGCCTGTCCCTTAATACTTCTATAATAAGTTGGACTAAATCATCATCTTAATCATTCATTATAAATTAATTCACTTGGAAAAATAATGTACATCTTAATTATTATGATTAACGGACATCCCCACTTTATTATTTCTAATTGTTTCAGTTAATTAGTTATCAATTAATTAATTTGCCACATTAATCTCTTTTAATTGATCTATGATTACAAACCAAAAACATCATCAAAGCAATGATAATACTCATCCTTATTAATGATTCATCTCTGATTCAATGGTCAATATCTACAATAATACTTAAAGAAAGGAAGATAATTGGTCCCAAGACTAAAGTTGGTCCCCAAAATAATGGAAACACTTTAAAGGAAAATTTACATGCACGCCACACAATTTTTGTATGTTTGAATATCTAACATCCAAAATCTGATATCTACATTCATAACATCTTTGTGTCATAAACCTATTCATGAAAATGCATGTATAAGATAGTGATAAGCAAATTTTTTATGTGATATTAAAGATTTAATAGGTATATATGAATGTAAATATGAATGTTTAGGCATTAGACATGGGCAGAGCTAGTCTCTTTTTTAAGGGGTGCAAACTGTCTTCCTAAACCCAACATGAAAGGGGTTAGAACAACGAAGGGAAGCGTAATATTTCAAGAGGAGGCAAAATTGATATTTTAGGAGGAAAAAGAAAAGATCAAATTGCCCTCTCAAATAAGTAAAAATTTGAATTTGAGGAGAATGGGGAGCGAGGGGCGAGGGGGGGGGGGGCGGCGCACCAGACCCAAAATTTGAGCCCGGAGTCTAGTGGCCACGTGCCACCGGCAAGTTGGCTCCACCCCTCCAAAAAAACAACACAACCAGTGTATTGCATTGGGTCTCACTTGTCACGTGATAAGTGCCCACTGAACCCCATACACAAATTTAAGTCCGGCTAGGTGTCCTGATGGAATAAGTGCTCGAGGAGGCAGGGGGTGCGTGGGGTCCCTACATTGGATATGTAAATACATAAGAATCCGTGAGGCATGCATGTACATGCCTCAGCTATCCATGCGTTGCAGGAAGTCACTACCATTAAAGAAAACAAGGCAGCCGCACGCGCGCGTCCACAAGCTTGCTGGGACTTCGCCCCACCAGCGCTTCGGAATAGCAAAATCAGTAGATTTGGACTGCTGGATCGAGCCAGCACTTGGCTTCCGCTCTACTCCAGACTTGGAAGATGTGTGGCTCTACGCTGACCGATATGTTGGGAAAAGATAGGGAGACAAGCCTCATGTGCTTTGTCTAAACTCCCAGGAACACAACAATAACTCCATTCCTATCTCCTCTTGGAGCTTTCTACGGACCTTGGGAGTTTCTTCATGGAAGGCTATGGATTAATTAGTTATCATGCAAGTGAGAGAGTTTTTTATTTAAATTAAGATTAATCACTTGAAAATTGGTTCGTATTTTGGCTTGGATCGAAATAAAGGAGATGAACGAGGAGCAAATATTTTTTAACATCTTTTTTTGTTTTTTTGGAGCCGACCCCAACACAGCTCGAAATCGGATTGTTGACAGTCCTGGTGATGTTAGGGTTATGAATTTAGCGAATTTAGCTTGAATAACCTTTCACTCGGAAATTAATTTGAATTTTGGCTCGGGTTCAAATAAATAAGCTGAGCTATGAGCCAAAATTTGATATCATTTTTTTTTTAACAAATTTCAAGTCGACCTTACCAGCTCGACTTGAAATTGGATCGTTAGGAGCCCTGATTATATATANTATACATATATGTATATATGTATATGTATACATATATGTATATATGTATATGTATACATATATGTATATATGTATATGTATACATATATGTATATATGTATATGTATATCTGTATATGTATATATGTATATGTATATCTGTATATATATACATACATATATATATATTTATATATATATATATATGATTTTAATTTCTTCACAATCCATATAGTTATTGTAAAGGGGAATGATGCTTTCTTAAATTTGAACTCTTCGTCACAAAAACTTAGTTTAGTTTTTATAAGTTTACTTGTGAAGTTTTGTAAGTAGTTTAGTTAACTTAGTTCTTTTAACTGTATTTTATTTAGCATATACTAAATTACTTTAGATTTAAATTTTGTACTGAAGTTTTGTAGTTTGAATTTTGTGTTTTACATTATAGTCGTAAGAATTTCCAACTCCCTGTGGTATTGATACTTAGGAATCCATTAGAGTTCTTTATTATTTAAGCGATATATATACTTGTGTTATTATTACAGGTTTGGCAGATTGAAGATTTTAAAAGATAAAATAAATTTTACTAAAGTTATTTTTATTGGGATTGATTTGCATATTTATTATTAGTGCAGCTGTGTGTGTTCTGTATATTGAAAAATCTTTACAAAAACAACACACAAAAAATCCCACATCACATAGCTACCTCTCAATAACCAGTCAACTCTAAAGAAAAACATATGGGAGAATAACTCCCAGGATCATGAGACCTCCATCCGGCATAGGTAAATTACATAATTCATCATTGTTGCAATGGAGTTTAGCTTAACCTGGTATGACTCTATAGTGGTTGAAAATTTATCTGAGGTTTGTACGCAATGGTAATTAAAGCTCATAGCAGAATTGACCTCGGTGAAAGATCAAGTCGTCACCCTATCAATCGATGGCGCAGATATCAATCGATAGAATTGACCTCGGTGAGCTAGATGACTTTTTCTAGTTCTCCCTGAAGACTAGCCACCTCATCTCAGAGAGTCTCCATGTCAGCATAAAAGGCCGCCAACTCAACGCTTACATCCAAAATAGTAGCTTCTCACTGAAGGCTCACTGCCCGTGCAAATGAGTTTATGGTCTCGTCCATGCACCAAGCCGATGACTTGTGTGACTCTCGTTGGCCATCCATCTTCCTCTCAGGATCTACCAAGGGAGACGGTAGACTAGACGCCACTTCAACTGAGACAGGAGCAAAAGGACTAGCAGGCGCCTTTGGCCCGAAAAGCTGTGTGATCCTTGTGGGCAAGGAGGCAATGGTTTCCACAGCCTCATCTGCAAGAATAAAGTCAGTGTCATTAGAATAAACTAAAGAGCAAAACAAAAGGAAATTCAAGTTACCAATCATTTGTGTCATTCTGACGTATGGAGACTGTCAACAAAAAAGTGGTAAGCACCACCCTGGATAGCCTCTCTGATCAAAGGTTAAAACAGTGCACCATCCAAAGCTGGGGCATCATGCTGAACTGCCTATCCGACCAAAGGCTGAGTTTGGATACCTTCTGACAAAAGAGCTTGCACAGTCATTCTCACTTTCCCTTGCTCTTGAGGTGGCTACTAAGCAGGTTGTTGGTTGATCGGGTCAAGAGCCAAGACAGACATATCGGTAATACACACTCTCTTCAATCTCCTCACCTTCAGAAGTCAGAAGTATCTAAAATCTCTTCCACCTTTTGTTTTCTTGCCACAAAAGGCTCAACTAACTTGGATCCCTTAGGTCTGGTCCCTTCAGCTGACCTTTTTGTGCCAACTGTTTTCCTCTCATCTCCTCGTCTCCTCTTGGCTAACTAACCCTCTTCCTCCATTTTCCTCTTCAGGACAAAGCGAGCTCTCTGTTATATATATANTTTTAACAGATGTTTGAATATATATATTTGTAAATTAAAATGCCTTTCCAAAGCTAGCTATGAAATTCGAATTCCGGCAGCCTACAGATTCTAATGGGCAACTCCTCAACCCTTAGTTCCAACAGCTTCTGGTGACTCTACTGAGGAATAATTTATCCACTACAATCGAGTAATTTGATTCTTGAGCGTTGTTTCAAGAGTCCGGGAGGAGCTATAGAGGATTTGATTGTTCGCTGCTAGTAGGAGCAATTTTGTTGCTTTTTTTGTTGTGGAAGTTATTTCTGTTGTTTGGGAGTTCTACGTAAATCTCCATAAGGCTGAAGAACAAGGAGTCTTGGTTAGAGGAAAGACAGTGCCTTTCTCATATGAGGTAGTAAATTAGTTTTATCATTTGTCTTTGAGCACTTTATGTTTTTATTCCTACTATAGTTCAAATGAAGAGGAGTTAGATGAGATTATTTCATCGTTGGCTAGAGAAAGAGGATTATGGAAGATTACCAAAAAAAAAGAGTAAACTTCTCCACATCAAAGTTAGATGCCCCATCAAAGGCATGGCATTATTTCATTTCTGTTTGTATTCTACCTACCAATCATCTTAGTGAAGTGACCCGAGATGGAGCAACTTTGAACTATTGTATACAACTGCTCAAGCTCATCGACATTGGAGCTTTGATTTAAAATGTTATTACCAATTCTGCTATTGTTGATACTACTGTGGGTTTGGGATTCACATCCTTGATCTTTTCATTATGCGAGTAGGCTTGAGTTAGATTTGATAGTTGAGAGGAGATACTGTAGCTACTCAAGCTTATTACTCGTGTGAATGTGAAATCTTATTTACATCATTCAATTTTTGGCCGGAGAGGATAATTTTCTAGTAGTTCAACTGCCTCTACACTCAAGCTTCCACTTCGCGTGCTTCTACATCGCCGGGTTAGACTTCTGGATTTGATTCTCAGTCACAATTTTTGCAGAGGATATTGGACAACATAAACTATAATGCTGATAAGGTATTAAATTTAGAAAATTTTGCAAAACATAAAGATGGATATATGAGGAGACATAGTGATTATGAAGAAGAATGCCACTCATCTATGGAAAGCCTCATGAGAGGTACCTAGAGTGTAGTTTTCCCTCAATATCAAAAACATCCATCATATGTGCCTACAGCTGCCTGACATAGTGATGAGAGTGATGCTAAGGAAGAAGATGATTAGACAGGTTCTATAGTTTAGTTTGGTTTAGTTTTTTTTAATGTATTATTGCGAACTATTTGTGATACAGTTATACTATACTTTTTCTTTATTTTGAGTTTTATTTATTGAGACTGTTAGTTTTGTTTGTGTTTTGTTCTATAGATATTATTGTGATATATTTAGGTTTTTGCAATAATTTATGATGTTTTTTTATGGTTGTAATTGTGTTAATAGTGTTGTTTAGAATATTTTGTTAGTTTGTGTTGAACTAAATCCTGAATTTTTATTATTGCTAACTTTAACTTAAAAACATCATGTTTGAATTTTTCAATTTACTACCAGATATTTTCTTTATGTTGCAGTTGTGTATGCTTGTTAGTGTGTTTTTTTTTATATTATCCTTCACTGCATAGAAATCTAATGAATCTCTATATGTTAAAGAAAGTTAAAATTTGATCAAAAATTTAATTTTTACTCCTATTTTTAATTTTTGTACTTGTATATTAATGATGTAAAATTTTTTGCTAGCATGTTATTTTTTGTTTTCATTCATGCCTATTTATATATGATACTAAAATTTTTTATCTTATTAATAATTTAATTTTAGGGGGATGAAAATTTTTCTAAAAACTTGAAATTTATTTGTTCTCAAATATACTTCAAATAAATTTGATTTTGATCTGAAGAAAAATGATCATGTATATGAAGTTATATTAAGGAAATAAAATTTTGAATATAGAATGAGTATGAGAATTTAGTTAAAATCTACTGTATTTTTAGTGTGGAAACGATAAATATTTTGTAACTGTCTTTAGTAGGAGAAATTGTATTTTTTAAGAATGTAGAAGAATTAAACTTTTATTTTCAAAAATTAAATTTCTTTTATTAAAATTAATTTTTAAAAAACTATTTTTATGTTTATAAGTGAAGGAAATATATCTACTTTTTGCTTTAGGAAAGAAAGAGTGGAATTCAAAAATCATTAAAGGTCTATCAAGATATAGTAATCCTTGCTTGAAAAAGAAAAGAAAAAGAAAAAGAAAAAAAGGGAAGAAAAGAAAAGAAGAAGAAAAAGAAAGTTGAAAAAGGGAGGAGAAGTGTGATAATTAGTGACTAATCAAAAATTGGTTCCACTTCTAACCTTTTTTAAGTATAAGACTTGAGAACTTTTAAGATTAAGGATATAATATAGTAAATAAAATTATACTTGATAAAAATTTTTAAGTGGAGAAGATAGAATGCTTAAGCTCTATATTTGGAGAATTTAAAATATTTCTGAATTAGATAGGAAGTCATATTTTCATACTTTTTTACATTAAAAATTTCTAAACTCTAAGTTGGTCTCATTCACTAATATTTTTTCTAAATTACACTACTATATTCTTACATCAAAATTTTGGAAACTCGTAAAGAAACAAATATACATAATCTATTTATTTATTTTTTAAAGAATTGGAGTGTCACTTAAGGACAAGTAACATTTTAAGTTTGGGGGATTTTGTTTCACCTAAAATATACAATCTTTATGTACAAATTTTATACCTATTTTTGACTTATTGCACTTTAATGAAAGATATTTATGTGTTTTTTTAAAGTTACAATCAAATGGATGAAAAATGATGAAAGGAGTGGAAAAAGGATCAAATTTGGAGCAAAAACTAAGAAGGTGCAAAAATGAACTAAGGCGCCTAAGCTCCCATGATTGGTGCTTATGCGTCAGTTAAACAGAGAGAGCCAAGCATAAGCACCAAGTACCACACGCTTGAGTGACAGAAGTAGTTATTTGATGATTCATTGACTTTGGATGAATTTTTTAACAGATGTTTGAAGCAACCCTTGGCAAAAATATAGGAAATAGTTAATGGACACGAAAATTCATTCAATTGAATTTTGAAAGGAGGAAAAATCTAGAAGATTCGTTGAATGGAGAAACATTTTGAAGAAAAATCAAGGCAACCCTTAGATTTTTATTAAAGAAAACTTGTATCATTAAGGTAAGAGGCCAATCATCATCCATCTATCTAGAGTAACCACCATACGCCGCTGCTGCTGCCGCCCATCACCGCCGTTGCCGGCCACCTTTTCTTTTTATTTTGTGTTTTAGTTTATATATAGAGTGAAGGAAGAGACTCAAAGGAATTTCAAGACATTTAGTGGATAGGACTTGAGAAAAGTGTTTATCTTTGTGACTACACTTGGTTTTTATTTAAACTTCTTATTTGAGTGCATAATTTCTACTTTCGAAATCAAGTGTGGTTGTGGTTTCTCCATTAATTAAGAGTATTTTTTCCTTATCTTTTTCTTTTAAATGATAAGTGATTATGTATTGGAGAGAAGATGTGTGAAGTATTAGAAATTAATGTCGGTAGAAGTTGTGATGATTTTAAGCCTTATATTTTATTTACTTCTTGATTTGACCAATTAAGATGTTAATATCTATTGTGAGAAGATGTAAGATCCGAGATGGTATTGTCTCAGTCAAAAAATGGTAAGAATCACATTTAATTTCATGGATTAGAATTTAGTTCATGGGGTTGAGTGCAAATAAATAGGGAAACAAACTTTAAAGGGTGTAGAATTAAAGGAATTTAGAGTGAGAGACTAAAGCTTCCAATTTGATTTATAATTTTAGGTTTTGATACAAGATGTTAACCCCCAGGTAGAGGGAGAAGAGGGAACTATAGAGTGAGAGCTAGTATCTTCCTTACTTAACCCGTCTTTAAGACTTTTCAAGCTTTATATTAGTCAATGTTTATTATAGCATCTCTATTAAGGGTAAATAATAGTATTGCTATTATTTGCCTCAACACAATTAGAATACTTCAACAACAGAATTCCTATACTTGTTAATGATTCAAGATGAGGAAAAAGATATTTTTTTCATATTACCTTCATCTTGCAAGTATTTAGTTCAGTTAGTTAGTTGCTTACTTTATTTTTAATTATAAAAAGTAAAAAAAAAAGGAATCAAAATTTCATTCCTATTTTAGTATCTAGAGTTTAAGTAATAATATATTGCTAAGTAGAATTTTGTTGTCTAATTTCTCCTGTTTTGAAGTTTGCATGTTTGAGTTTTCTCTGTAGATTCAATATTTGGGACTTCATCAAAAAGTCTTATATTCATTGATAATGATACGTATACTTGCATAGTATCCCATATTTAAATGTTATAACTGTATTCTTATTTGCTTCAAAGTTGAGAATTTACCTAGCTTTTGCTTAGGATCAAGTTTTTGGCTTTGTTGCAAAGTAAGAATTATTATTAAGGAAATTTAGCATACAATCGCATACATCGCAATTTTACATCTATAAAGAGAATCGAAATCAATTGTCTCACACAAAGCGTTTGGTTTAACGTCATCAACCCGACGTAACCAGTACTTATTCTGGTTGACCCAACAACTTAAGATCATTTAATTTAAGTTGATCCCCTAAGTAATAGGGTTTCAGTCTGTGACCATTCACTACGAATAATTTCTCAATTTTAGGATCTTTGATATCCATAGCTCCATAGGGATAAACATTTATTACAACAAATGGGCCCATCCACCTAGACTTAAGTTTTCTTGAAAATAATATTAATCTTGCAATATATAGCAAAATTTGTTACCTTGGCTCAAAATTTTTAGTAAGAATCATCCGATTATGCCACATCTTCATCTTTTTTATAAATTTTAGCACTCTCATAAGATTCATTCTTTATCTCTTCAAGCTCATTTAATTGTAATAGTCTTTTCTCACCAACATCTTTTAAATTATAATTGAAGTCCTTGATAGCCCAATATACTTTATACTCAAGTTCAACTAGTAAATGACAAGTTTTCCCAAATTTTAGCCTTAGTGGGGACATTCCTAAAGAAGTTCTACATGCAGTCCTATAAGCCCACAAAGCATAACTAAGTTTGAGTGACCAATTCATTTTTTTTATTCACAGATTTTACCAAAATTCTTTTAATTTCATGATTGGATAATTCAGCCAAACCACTTACCTAAGGATGATAAACAGTAGTATTTTGATTGTGAATATAATATTTCTTTAATAATTTCTTCATTATGGCGTTTCTAAAATGACTTTCCCCGCCAGTTATGATCACTCTCGTCATCTAAAATCTACAAAAATATGTTTGTTCTTAAAAGCTTTGCAACACTTTGAGCTTCACATTGAGGTAAAACAACAGCTTCTATCCATTTAGATACATAATTTACTGCTATATAATTAGTTTTCATGGGACCCTTTATACCATCTTTCATATATATATATATATATATATATATATATATATA